>BMAO01037056.1:0-68225 GCA_019973975.1 Trichonephila clavata
CTTTCGTGATTTCAAAGTAAATTAATTTGTAATTTTTCATAAACCATAGAAATGCTTAGAAAAATAGGTATCATTAAATTTTTACTCTGGTAGAAATATTTATCAGTTCAATTCCTATCAATGGTATAAAATGGAAAAGTAATTTACTGAGACTCAAAATGTCATTCTTCGATTACACAATATTCACGAGAATTCTCGTGTATCTCAGATTGCATTTTAATTATTTTGATCAAACACCTTTTGTGATTTAAAATAAACTTTCTGAATACTTTTATTATTTTTTAAGAGAAAATAGCTCATAAAGAATAACTGAATAGTTCAATAGCTTTCTTAGGTCAGTGACCTTTATGGAATAAATTAAAAATATTTCTCTCCTTTTCACCCGAGTTACAGTGAGTGAGTGAATATTAACGTCGCACTGTTCAGCTACAAGAGGGCTTTTAGCGACCGAACTCGTAATTTTGAAACATGGTCAAGTGACGAGGATGACACCTTATCTAGCATCCCCTCTCCTAACTACAACAACACACCAACGGGAGGACGTTTCAGCCTCAACAGATTTAACGTGCATCGCTCCCCTACACGGTGGGTCTGCAGTGGTGCTGGGCTTGAACTCATGACAAGTCAGCTACGAGTTAGTTAACCATTAGGCTACAGCGACCACCATCCGAAGAATTACAAAGTATAATAACTAGCTTAACAAATAAAATAAAAGCAGAGTGAGTAAGAATTTGAATTAAAAAAAGTTGTACACACTCTCAGTCTCAGAAAAAATTATGAATTAAAACTACTCTTTGTTAATATTCGATTGGAATGTTGTATTTTATCATCCTATGCCAGTGGTCGCCGAAACTATGGAGTTTCTGTGCTGCCGTACTGTCTTTAAATCCTACTGTGAGCTAATGTGGCGTCGTCTCATAGACGGCAGTTTGATACCCCTCTCTTTATTTTTGATGCCTAGAGGTGAACAGAATCCCCAGATGGTATTTTTTTCTTCAAATTAAACTATAGATTATGAGGCGAAACAGCTATTGCGACGTCTCTTAGACGGTTTTGTTACCCCTCTGTTCATTTTTACGCCCTAGGCTAATGGTTGTGCCAAATGGTCTTTTCTTGACAGCGAACTATGGAAGGGACACATTTGTTTCAACGGCTGTCTAT
The DNA here is from genome assembly GCA_019973975.1 of Trichonephila clavata. Classification (NCBI taxonomy): domain Eukaryota; kingdom Metazoa; phylum Arthropoda; class Arachnida; order Araneae; family Nephilidae; genus Trichonephila; species Trichonephila clavata. The sequence continues at coordinate 1,162 of BMAO01037056.1, forward strand.
TCTTTCTTTCCCTCTAACATGTGACCGTGCTGCACAAAAATGGAAAAGAGTGTCGGCTATTGAAAGGAAGAAGAGCCAAGGATAGTATTCTCAGTATCGAAGTGAGTGGTCCTTATGGTTTACGAAGTATGACGATCAGAGAATCTCAACCCACTGTGCCAGAAAAACCAATGGTTGTTGGGACCAAAACAGAGGGGGCAGATCCGTGTTCCTTCCAATCAGAAATTGTAGGGGGCGTGAGAGAAGCCCACCCAGGAGGTTTAAAGAGATAGATCAAAAGGTGACCGGGGATTTGAAAATGCGAGCGAAAAGGCTGAAGAGCGGCAGAACCAACGATAACTAGAGATAACGATAAATACAATGAGGCTGCTAGTCAGCGGGAAGAGAAACCATCGGGAATTGGAGAAAAATGGTTGGAGTGCAGCCAGATCCTGCGAGGTGACCTAATAGAAAATTGAACAGACGCTCTTGTGTTGTAAATTAAATATTAAATGTATATATGGCGCTACAAGTCATGTGAGTGATGTATACGCGATCAGAATCATGTAATGTTCTTTGTGATGTGTACATGTCTTCCGTGTTGTCTGCAAAATAAACAAAATGCTAAAAGATGAACTGAATTATTGAATAGAGAATGAAAGATACATTGGAATTATCATTGGTCTACCTGACCATGGAATATATTAACTAAGGAAATACAATAGCTTGAGAACAAGCCAAACATTGGACGATACCCAATATAGGGGGACTAGAGGCACAAACGAAATATCTTATAGATGCAATAGAATGTGTGTAAATTTGGAGTACGATCGACAGTTTTCGATTTTTTACTAAAGCTGTATGATCCTTCTTTTTACCCAGAAATAAAGTAAATCTTGTGTCACAACGTTACATTAACCAAAATAACTGCGCCCTTTTTTCATAAAAAAACTCTTACATTTGTTTATTTTCTATAAACTTATATTTCTGGTAAATAGGAAATCAATTTTATTAAATTACACACAACAGAAAGAAACCGAAATCTAATTTGTAATTAGTAATAAAAAATAAACACAGTAACAGATTTTTTTTACCAGACTAACTTAAATCAGAAGATGGAATTCCTTTATTGGCATTAGCAAGTTTTTGTTGGATGACTAGGTGGTGGCTATCTACAGAAAATGTCAGCGAGAACTGCTTATAACTTGTGATCGACAGTTTAGCGATTATTTTCTTACACAATGTATGAGTTACACTCAATGGAAAATTTTGTCAAAATAAAATTTATTTATAACTTTTGCAACGTATCAGTTTGGGCAATCAGAAATCAGATATTTCGTATTTGCTAAGATAATGCTGAGAAAAAAGTAATGGTAAGTCAATATTCTTGGGTGTTTACGAAGGTATTTCTTTTCATAAAAATCGTGGGTGAGGGAGTATTTTTCATCGCATTAAAGCAATATTGGAGATGCAACAAAGCTAATGGAGATGCACCTCGTATTTTAAAACCTTGTTAAGTGACGAAGACGACACCTGAGGTGGCACGTCACTCTCCCAACTTCCATCCCCACCAACATGAAGACTTTGAGTCATGACAGTTTAATATGTATCAGCCTTCAACATGGCAAATCGTGGCATCAGGACCCAAACCCATGATGTGAGAACGCCAGCCACGAGTTCGTAGCATGATTACTAGGCTAGCCAAGCACAAGTTTATGAAAATGATGATTAGGTTACTCCAGCCACTAGTTTGTGACTATGATCTCTAGGCTACCCCTGTCTCGAGTTTATAATCACGATCACTAGTCCACACCACAGACATGAGTTATGGTTATGATCACTAGGCTACCCCAGCCACAAGTTTGTGACAATGATCACTAGGCTACGGAGGCCATATGCGAAGCACGAAGCAGGCTTATAGTCCAGTAAGTATGTTATCAAATCAAACATTTCAAAAAATAGCCTTGACATTTTTAAAAAAGTTATTCTGAATGCAAAAAAAGCTATAAAATTGTGTAAACACTAACTTATGTAACACTCTGTATTGATTCGTTATAATAAAAACACAATATATTAATTTTCGCTGTTATACATTATAAATGTTGCACGTACAAAACCAGAGATAAAATAAATGCAAATAAAAAAAATCCGATATCTTTAAATAAAAAAGATAGACGTGATTGTTTTGCTTATTTTAAAGTTTTAAAATGGTATCCATTTAAAATAAAGTCATAAAGATATTCTGAATAAATAATTTTAAACTGAAGTACATCGATAATAATGTAACACTGAATGTTTTCAGATAAAAATAAGACATAATAATACAAGAAATAAACCCTAAGTGTAATTACTCACAGTAGGAGTGTTCCTTCTTGGAAGTACATATCGGAATCTAGGTGGCAATCTTCTAGTGTTCTGCGACTCCGGGACAGTGTTTTCGTCTTCAGGTGGGACATCCGTGGCCAGTGTGGGCCGGAACCTCCTCGACAATCTGTACGATGATCTGGACAGAGTCTTTTCCAGGATTGCGTGGGTCGGGTCGTTTGACGGTTATGGGGAACATTATCGGGTAACTTGAAGGAAGATGGAGGACGGTGTTGGCATTGAGTGGCTCGTCAGTTCTCCTGTCTGCTTCTCTGCTGGCGAAGAGTAAAATGAGTCTAAGTGAATTGTTTTTACAAAAGTTGCCGTCACATTAGAATACTACTTTGATAAGGTTCCGACTACTTGCGACAACTTTTTGTTATAATATTATATACATAATATATATATATAATATATTATATTATATATGGTGATATGTGGGAATTTTGGTTGTTGTTGTTGTTTTTAGATTTGTTTAGTACATTTTATGAAAAAATATGCTAAAATTAAGAAGAAAAGTAGAAATTGTTATAACTAAAATTGGAAAATATGGGTAAAAATTTACAAAAAATAACATTAACGTGGCCCATTTTGTATCAAAAATTTATGATCAGATTTTCAATGTTTTCAATTCTGATGTGCTGCTATGTTATTCATTTTTAAAATGACCTCAGGATAAGAAATAGTTTAAGTTTTACAAAAACTGGAGCCCTTTATTTTAGTTATTATAATGAATTGCTTAAAACAAACAGTGATTATATTAACATAAGGGACAGTACATTTTGTAATAAAACGTGATTCATAAATCTGAAGGTTAAAACACTTCTACTATTATACGGAACATACACAAAAAAATTTCAGTTAATTATTTTCAAAACTTTTTAAGCAATCGCTGGCCCCATTTGAGCATTTAAAACAAAACACATTTCGAGTAAAACACGTTTTAAAGTATGACATCTTGCTTAAAGTAATGGCATCCACTTTTACTGAAACACTGGTAGTTTTTGTTTTAGTGAACGAATAATAATAAACTTGGTAGTTTTATAAAGCTTATAAGATTGTCTATAAAATAACATCATAAAAAATTGTCATTTTTTGGCAAAATTCACAATTTTAGGGTAGTCGGATACCTTAACTCATGCCATTGTTTTAAATGGCTAAATACTTTATGATCACATGATAAACGGAATCACGTATTTCCCATTGAATTCAAAACTGCAAATTGTAAAATTTAGATAAAATTTCAGAATTGATAATTTAGTAAAGGTATGAGTTAGTCTTCGCTAAATATACGAGAGCCTGAACTAAACACGAGGCCCATTTTTAGACAGGAAAATGTCTGAAATTTATTGAAAAAGACCCCCGAATTTTCATTTTATTTAAGACCAGAATGAATGAAAAAACTACAATGGATCACACAAATGTAGATAATAACAAAGCCTATTCAGAAACTTATAGAATTTGATCAAAACAACACAGAAAAGTATCAGGTAGGATATATTTTAACAACTGAATCATCATCACACTTTAAACCAATTAAAGGATAAAAATTTTAATTAAATTAAATCAAAAATTTTTCCTCGTGAAAAGTCTATTCTGAGGATCTAATGAAACACTCTAGTGATTCTAAAGTTTGTTTATTGTAGTATCTAGGGATTGTAATACCGGGATACCGAATACCGGTATTTTAAGCCATTTGTATAATTTTGTAATACTGGTATTCACAAGTTTAAATACCGTTTTTTTTCGGTACTTACTAGAAATTTTTAAAATTGTCTCCACTATATGTTCAGGGATCGCCAACATAGCAAAATAGTATACATTTTTGTTTTTATGTCTTCCTAATGGACGAAATTATTTAGACTGTAAATACAAAGTTGCATCGTACAACAAGAGAAGTGATCAAATATATGAATCATCCAAGGTGGTGGACTAAAACTATCCTATTGTAGTTCAGAGTGATACTGCACACGCGCAGGATTCGTAGTCTGGTATTCGTATCTGAAAACAAGGTTGTAATTGTGAAGAAAGTGGGTAATATTTCGATATTTTTCAAATTGGTGAGTTTGTTATTCACATTGTATTGGTATATAATACTTTAGTGTTCAAAATATATTTCAGATTTATTATACATCTGTACTCGTAAATAATAACCCATAATAATGAATAAGTAACTTTAAAGAACATAAAAAATCAGTTGATAATACTTCGGTTTGGTTTTATTATTTATATGATGAAAACCACAGATCACAGACTGAATAGCCATATTTACACTTTTTTTGCGATTTAAATAAATAAGATGGTCCTTTACTTTTTCGCGATTCTCTATATACTGTTATAATTTATAAGTTACTTATTATTTTTATGACATTTACACTCTCTAATAAAACTGGCAAATAAAACAAAGAAACACCTGTGTTTTCTTTCTTTTTCTAAAACTTCTACCATCGGTATTAAAACCGAATCCTGGTATTAAGACCTAAAAATACCGAATACCGGTATTGAACTTTTGGTCCAATATTGCAATCCCTAATAGTATCCCTCGGCCAGTAACTAAGAACAAACGTATTTTATAAAAAGAATATTCCTAAATTACATGGATTTGTTCTTCGAGTATTCTCTTTTCCTTGAAAAACCTTCCCCTTAGAAAGCCTTCTACTATTCTTAAGGATAAGGATTCGTAGCTTGAAAAATCACCACCTTAAGCTCCTTGTTGAAGCATTAAGGTTCTAAGGATACTACTCGTAATATTTTATAATTAATTTAATTATATATTTTCCAAAAAAAATAGAAATATAATTGTTTTATTTTAAACCACATCTTCATTGTTCTTCGCTGATATATGATCAACAGGACAACGATACGAATTAAAAATAAATAATTAAAACAAGTCATCAATTTCATTTCCAGTTTGTCATTTCACAATTTAGCAACAGATTCTTAAGGTTTTTTTCTACATGCATTATTGAGTTTCCAGATAAAAATTTCAACAAATAAATAATTTAAATTATTTCTAACTAATTTCCTGATATTTATAATTTCTATTAGTATCACACCAGCTTTTGTAATGAACTATTTGTCCAACAATAAAACTCATGAAATGTAATACGAGAAAGACAGTAAACAAGCACTTTCTATATTTATCTTTTTAGAAGCAGGTGAGATTATAAGCTGTGTAATATATATATTCACTAAAACATTGTTCAGTTTAATTTTTCCCATAATGGCATATTTTTAAAACATTTTTCATACTTTTTAAGTTGAAAAATACACAAATGTAAGTTGGTAAATGTAACACAGAGGTGAAATCGAAAAAACAATAAAAAGTCACTTAAAATTGCATAATATGTCAAACATTTCATCAAGCAATTCTTTATCTCAATTAACTAATTTAATTGTGACATTTTAACTATTTTAGCAATATCATACATGTACAAAGTTAACGATTATTATGTAAGAAAATAAATGAAATTTCGTTAATTACATTTAATTATAACTATTCTAATAATTAACCTATGTTATATAATAATGTATTGTACCCTGAATTGTATGATGGTAATATATTACGCTATGCTAAATGTTATATAATTAAAAGTTAATTGCGTATATATTTAAATAAATTCGACCAACCACACCCATTGAAAACCGGTAAGGAACCCTGTGACTTTTAAAGGACACGGGTGTTTATTGGAAATAGACGAATTACACAAATAGTTTAAGTTATTTTTATGGTGTTGCTTTCTCGTGAAATTTATCAGTGCAATCACGTCTGATACTGGACACCAGTATGTTCATGTACCGGTATGCACAAGGTGATTCGGATTATTTGTCAAAAGTATTTTGCAAAAAAAGTCAGATAAGCGTCAAAAAGTGCAAATACAAAAAGTTATTTTAACGCTGTTAGTTTCTGAATTAATTCTAGCTGTATAAAAAAAAAGTTTTACACGTGGGGAAAGATTAATTTTTTGTGTGGGAAAAGATTAACTTGTGTGTGTTTTGCGAGAGGATAAAAAGCATTAATTTTAAACACCGATCAAAACGTGTGTAGCGAGTCTATTCGTGAGCCTCCTACTAATCCTCTCGGGGAAAACCGATTGGTTTAAATATTTTTACATTGAAAACTTTCCCTCGAAGAAGAAGATGCGGTTTATGTAAATCATGTCGTATATTTAAGCACTAACTTCTAGGTTCGAAAAAGAGAGAGAGATTAGTCGTTAGTTGATAGAAGTTAGTGATTACCGTACAGTAGTTGAAAGCTAGAAAAGAGTGACTCGTTAGTTAATTAATTAATATTCCAGATTGATAATTGATGGTTAGTCAATAGGATATTTGAATTAGAATCAAATCGACCAGAAGTCGATTATCTGAGAAAAGAATTACGATTATTTAGAACGTAGATTACCAAACGTTCCAAAAGTAAGTGATTCTACTCATAATTAAATATTAAATGTCTGGTCTACTGCGCTTTTGTCCCAATACTTTAATTTATGTGCATTTCTTACCCTGGGTCATTTGAATTGATTAATAAAATAATAAAATTGATTTGTTTTTATTATAGCTTCTCTTCATTCCAACAACCAATCACTAGTGGATGTCAGGGGACATCCATCACACTTGCGAATTCCTAATTTTATAAATCGGCCAACTTTACATTCAAATTATCTTTATTAATTCAAATTTATTTAAAAGTTTTTACAGTATTCTAACAATAAAGAAAAATTATAAAACAATCTCAATGCGTTTTAGTCATTTCTGAGTGATATACAGGATTATTCATAATTACCTAAAAAATTTGTGAGCGCTGTAATATAAGAACTAAGGCTAATTCACAGCAAAAAGAACATATGAAAGAATACAAAAAACAAAAACAAAAATTCTAGACCTATTTGCATGTTTTACTGGTGTTCTGTGTGGGAAATCTTGGTTTCACTGCATACTTCAGTTCCTATTGTATACTCTAGTCCAGTTCCTGCCACAGCTATTCAACGTTTTTTATTAGCAGCAAGTGTTATCCAAAAACGGGACTTTTACATAAGACCAAGTTTTCGTACCCCTTTTGCGCAGGATGTAGCGCAACTGGATGAAAGGATAACACGTGCTGTGACGGTTCTATCTTAGCTCCTTCTAATTGTCCTCTTAAGGAATTTCTGGTAATTAAAAATTATTTTATTATAAAACCCGCTTAGAAAAAGAAAACATGATTATGTTAATTAAGATTATCCTATATAGTTTAGGTTTTCGGTTAGAGAGAGAGAACTAGGATAGACTGCAACGGAGCAGGGATTAATCAAATCAAATCAAATTGAATGTGAATCGCGGATATTTAATATATACGATTTATACCAATGTATATAAATACATTATTAAAAAGAAATATTATTAGACTGCAGAGTAGAGTAAGATATAAATGAGAGAGAGAGAGAGATTATCGGGTTTAAATGAAAACTTAATAATCTTTTCAGAATTCAACGAAGAAATTGATTAGGAGGGAGTATAATGTTGATATTGTAGCGATGTTACGATATTGGTTATTTTATTATTAATTTAACAATTTGTTTAAGAATAAAACGTTTTAATTTGTCAATTTATTGCTCCTATATTTATTGTAGTATATTTCTCTTCTGCTTTTGCTCGATTTTGATTTAAGGATCGACAACTTTTTTTAAAAAAAAATAGAGATATGGGGACTTTTTTTTGTGATTTTTAGATTTATTTAGTACATTTTAAGAAATATATGTTAAAATTAAGAAGAGAAACATACATTATTATTACTAAAATGGGGAAAAAAACAACTGGTAAAAATTTACAAAAAGTAACATAAATGGGGTCCATTCTGTATCAAAGTTTATGAACAAATTTTCAGTTTTTCAATTCTGATATGTTGCTATATGTTATTCATTTTTGAAATAACCTTCAGGATAAGGATAGTTTCTTTTTTACAAAAGCTAGAGCAATTTATCTCAGTTATTATATGAAATTGCCTAAAAAAACAGTGATTATATTCTCATAAGGGACTGTAAATTTTGTAATAAAACAGTGATTGATTAATCTGAAGGTTAAAACACTTCCACTATTATACAGAACTTACAGAAAAAATTTCAGTTATTTATTTTCAAAACTTTTTAAGCAATCGCTGGCCCCATTTGAGCATTAAAAAAAGCACACACATTTCGAGTAAAACGCGTTTTAAAGTATGACATCTTGGTTAAAGTTATGACATCTGCTTTTACTAAAACACTTGTAGTTTTTGTTCTAGTGAACGGAAATTGATAAACTTGGTATTTTTATGAAGCTAATAAGATGACCCATAAAAAAATCATAAAAAAAGTTTGTGAATTTTCGGCAAAATCCACAATTTTAGGGTAGTTGGATATCTTAATAAGAATTTTTAAAAATTCATTCTATTTTTAAACGAGTTTTTCCTATTTGGCGTCATCAAACCAAAATTCTGAAGGAAAAAAAAATAATTTTAGAGCTTTAATGCATATAGTTAGTTGTACTCTATATAACATTTCTTGCTTTGCGCTTTTATGTTAACATAAAATTTTTTCCCCTCACTTGCTGTTGATAAATCTTTGAATTGTAACTTTATGACGTATCGGAATGTTCGCCCCCCCCCCTCGAAATCTGTGTTTTATGCTAAGTGTTTTTTAAATGTAAAAACTGACTTTTTGATGCTTAAAAAGAATGAAAATCAGGATAAAATTCGTACTTTTGAACTTGTTAATTTTTTCCAAAAGTCAATAAATGAAAAGTATGAGGGAGTGGCAATTATTGATACAAAAAATTACATACGGGACTTGCAATGCCTCGAACATAATGATTAATAATTCGATTTCTGGTGAAAATGACTAAAATATCAGCATCCAGATATCAGTGCCAATTTTATTCAAGAAATCAAAAGAAGAATTTCAGAAATGGAGGAAGAAGACGATGAGATTTTTATCGAAAAAAAATATTACTGTTACAGCCCATCTATAGAGCGCGAGGAAAAAAAGAAAAAAGAGACACGCGCGCGAATTATTTTACATGAAGTAGCAACCTGAATGGCACTTGTTAATAAAAGGTAGGGTTCAAAAGTTCCCAGACTGAACCTATAAAGTGGGAAAATTTTGCAGTGTAGAGCGACAACGATAACATTTCTGTGTTACCCCTCTTTTTAAAAAAAGTTAGTCCCAAATCACGTGGTCGAAGGCTCGCAACGGTGTCGTATTTTGTAGACCGATGCATTTAGTAGCCGATGATTTTAAAAAAAAATTGCGTTTGTTGAGCAGAGAATAAATATCAAATTTTGTGTTCGTTCAAGCAAAAACGATACAGAGATTTACGAAATCTTGAAGCACGTGTAAGGCTGTCATACATTATCAAGAATGCAAGCTTTTGAGTGGCATCGACGTTTCAGAGAAGGCTGCGAAAGAGTCAAAGACGACGAACACACTGACTTCCTGCACCACTGAAAACATCGAAAAAGTTTCTGAGGTGGTACGTAAGAACAGGCTTCAAACAATAGCAGAATCATTCGGGATATCCTAGCCCACATGTCATTTGGGATATTTTAGGCCAAAGATCTTAACACGCGTTGAGTGTGTCAATATATAGTTCCCTCATGTTAAACGAAGACCAATTTGCAGATGAAGTTAAAAGTGCATCTGAAGCTTAATTAAAGAACATGGCTAAAAATGGATACCAGAAATGTTTTGATGACTTTTACAAGCCATGACAAAAGTGTGTTGATCGCCAAAGGTCACCAAACTTAGCAACAAAAATAGATGCATCTAGAAAAATCTAGAAAGGTTTTGGATGATTATTTAACGAGAAAACACAGAAGCTCCAAGAACAGTGCTTCTCAAACTTTCAATATTGGCGACCCAATTTTCAATGATTATTTTCACCTCTCCCTTGCCTCCTCCATACAATAACAATGTATTGAATTCAGTAATAATGTACTTTGACGCTAAAGCTACAATACGACCTTAATTGCAAACCGTACACCAAGGGTGACAAACTCGCGGCCCGAAACGAACGCTTGTGCGGGCCATGTATCGGCCCAAAATAATATATAATAAAATAATAATCCTACCTAAAAATAAGATAGGTAATGTTTTTTTTTATTATATTTTGCTTTTTGCTATAATCGAACAAAATGCGTACATTTATTTTGAATATACCACAGTTAGGTAAATACGGTACCTACGGTTCAATGAATATTGATTTTTCTTGCGGCGCAATTTGAAGTTAAATGTTATTTGTTTGACCTAAGTTAAAAATTTGAATTTGACTCTCTTGCCGTATACATTATAAAGATAAGTATTAAATTTTGTGATGTTATTATTAAGTAAGTTACTTTTAAGAAGTAGGATAAGTATGTTACTTTTTCTTTCTAATTTTTAAATTGGAACATATAGCAATTGACGTATAAAGTTTATATTTTTATCATGTCAAAATGTTTTTCTTTGCTTCATTCAGTAAATTAATAATTAAAATTATTATTTTTTATTTTCGACTCATCGAAACACTTGCCCCCCCCCCCTCGTTGAGTGATCACGCCCCTCTAGGAGTGCGCGCCCCACAGTTTGAGGATCGCAGTCCTAGAAGGTACTTCCCAGCCTATATAAGGATGATGCTGGAAAGTAATATGACAGTCAAAGCTTGACTGTGACCTTGCATTTCATTCGCCTTATATCGATGTGTGAACTTTGAATTTGCACACCCTAAGGTTCATTTGCCTTGTGGGAAATTGTGATTATAGATTTGAATTTCAGTGTTCTATACAGAAAGACGTTCGCACTTTATGGAAACAATTTTGATAGTTAATTTTCCTCAATAAATACCGTATTTTGGAGGGGGAGGGAATTTGCTTTTATCTGATAACCATAATTCTTAATAATAGCTGCACCTCGATTTTTTCATGAAAGTAAAAACCTCATTCACAAAAATATATATGCGACTTATTAGTTATTTTAAGCCTGATGACAATGAAACAGTTTTAAAATCTGTTATAATCAGTATCACTGATCTTCATTTCGCATTAGATTCTCAAAAATCTGAATAATATATTATGTATCATTACCTGAACAAACACACATCCCACTAAACTGATATATCTTGTATTCAGTGTACAGTTAAATGTTGATTCAATATGGTTTTCGGTGTATTTGTTTGTTGAGCTATCTTCCTGTTTATATTAAGCAAGACCTTAGATCATTCACTGTTTTAATTAATGTGAATAAGGTGATCTTCCTGGGTTAAACAGGAAATTTTTTAAGAAAATCGTGTATTTTTTAAACTTCCGGGTGAAAGTATGTAAAAGGAAAGGATATTGCACTCACAAATTCTTCACAGTATCATTTCCTGATAAAACTGATGCTGCTTTAATTATTGTTGCCATTAATCATTTATGAAGAGTAAGAATTCAGCATCCGAAATGCGTATAAATCTATTGTGAAAACATCGTTTTTTTCTGCATTGCATCACCATTCAAAGAGTAACTTACGGGGGGAAAACCCTGTATTTTTATTTTAAGAAAGGTGTTCACAGGAACATGCTAGAACCAGAAAGTTTGACTGAAACAGTGTATATTTAATAACGGGATAGAAAAATACAAGGTTATTCAAATTCCATCCAGGATTTTGAAGCTCTATAATACAGAATACAGAAACTATTCGAATTTTATTTACATATCTTACGTGTATTCTGTGTGTTAGATCTTGGTTATATATATATATATACACGACAAATGTCAGTGTGATAGTCCAGTTCCTGTCACAATCTACTTAACACGGTTCTATCAACGTTATTAACAGCACGTGTTATCCTTTCTTGCAGTTTTGCTGCATCACGCGGCAAAAGGAGATTTTCGAATGACATAGAAAATATGACACATGCTGTCAATAAAGTTGATAGCAACAAGTTAAGCAGATTGTGACAGGAACTGGACTATCACATTGATATATGCATTGTATATAACCAAGGCTTCACACATAGAACACACGTAAAGTATATAAGTAAAACTTAAATTGTCTGTATGCTTTCAAAGGTTCTTTTTTGCTGTATTCGATTTAGATTTTTCCCATACCACTTCAGAACCCAGGAGGGAATCTTGTGTATCCCTGTTTATGTGACATCAAAACCTTGAATACAAATTACAGAACATTTCGGAACAACATGAATTTTCATAAATATAAAGTAAATAGAAAATTGATAAACATGTTGTCTTTCTTATATAATAGTTCAAGATTCAGCAGTGCAATCATTCTTATGCAGTAGCGTATATATGTACAACTTGTGAGATATAATAATGGTACAGAGTGTATGGATATGTATACATGAGAAAAGCATTTATATATAGTCAGGTGTTTCACATACTATATTTTAAATCATGAGGTATTGCTTACTCTCACAGTCATTTATAAATGCAATATAAATAAACACTTGAATTAAATTTTTTTCCTATTATTGTTTTTATAATGTGATTTCACTTTCAAATATCAAACAGTTATTACCAGAATCAAATGATAAGCATAACTAAAATGTCGCCAAATTGGCGGCTACATAATGTGATTATTGTAATACATCACCATGACCTACCTGTCAGGGGTGGTCGATCTGTATTCTTTCGGTTCACCAGTTGGCTTCTGTCTACTGGAAGAGTGTTCCACGAGGATTTGGTTCGACTTGGAAGGCGTCGGCCGACTACTGGTCACGGCCAGAGTAGCTGACTTCTGGAAGCTGGGCTTGGTTGGGCTTGGCTTGGGTGTGGACAGATCCTCAGACTTGGCGGCGAAGATGATCTGTGAAGTGCTCTGCAAGATCTGAGCATACTTGCCCTCGATGTAGGTGCCAATCACTTTGGTTTCGAAGACGGTCGTTGCTCCATCCTTCACGTGTGTACCACCCAGTACTGTCACCAGACCTGTCGGGTACTGCGGAAGTTGTGGCGTCGCGTCGGGTTTGTGGAGGTTCTGCTGCGGTTCTTCGTTCTTGGGGGAATGGGGAGTGGTACCCAGGTCACTGTAGCCTAGCTTCAGATGCCTGGAATGGTAAATTTTAAAGCATGTCAAGGCTGTTTTTGAAAATGAATGTAATTGTGCTTTTGTACGTGTAGGGTATAGTAATTCGATCTAGTTTATTCTTATATATAGGAACAGACAAAAGCAAAAATAAACTCCTGATTAATGTGTAAAGAGGATTTTCATACAATTATTCCTCACCATCAAAAAAAATTCGGAGAAATTCTAATTATTTTTATTTTAATTGACTGAACATTATTAAATTGTACAACAAAAGAGCTTAGAATATTGACTAGTTTGGTTTCTTTAGTGATATTAGAAGAATCATTACTACTAAGTGACTATTTTATATATATATATATATTCGTATATTACTTATAACTCTGAAATTTTTCTGCCCCCGTAAGCTAGAGTTATTGAAACAAATCGTTTCAAGGTATGGTGAAAAAGTATGCATTTTGGGTTAAATTGTAGTAAAGGGGGGCTCTTGGTGATGTTAATTTTTTTTTGGCATCCAAAATCGATTGCCAAGCTACTTCACTTAGCGATAGGTATCCGAGAACCAGAATGAATTCGTTATATATATATATCACCTTATCTATATAAAAATCGCCAAATCCAAAGAAAAAGCACCCCTATACTATACTTGAGCAAAGGGCTCCTATACTACACTTGAGCCTGCATTTTGTTATACAGCACAAAATAAATTAAAAGTTTAATTAAAACAGTATTGCATTATAATTTCTGTTATTTTGTAAGTTAATAATCGTTGTTTAATGTTTTAAAAATTACAGAAAATTACACTAGTGCATATAATTTAATAAAGATTAAATAGTTTAATCTTTGGTTAAATCTTGATAAATCTTTGGTTACATAGTTATATATATATAAATATCTTTTGTAATCAGAGTTTTAATAAAGTAATTGATGATTTAGCACATATATACGCATGCATGTATATAAATATGTATACATACACATTTAAAAATTTGTTTAAATCTTTACTATTGGCACGATGATTTAATGTTCTTTATGTAACGAAAGCAAAGATTGCCTTTAAAAATTAGGGCTTGAGCTTGTCATAAAAATATATTAATGCAAAGTACAACGAGACTCGATTCTGTAGAGTATTAAACTAACGGATCGTTTCTCTCATTTAATACATTGTAACGGAAATTCTTTAAAAAAAAAGAAAAAAAAAAAAAATGGAAAAATTTCCGTATGGGATGAATTGGTAAGTTTTTTTTCCTTTCTTCTTCTTTATGAAAAACAACTATTTTGTAACAATCTTTTCTCTCTTGAGTTGCTTTTACTAGCAGTATTGCAAAATACTGCATGGCGGGTTTTTTGTCTGTTTTTCTTGAAGAAGCTTAAACGTCAAAAAACTACAGGAGTAAAGTTATTTTCTTTTAAGAGAGAAAAAGGCTTTAAAATCTTCCAGAAACTTCTTACAAAGTTTTTATGTTGATTCCAGTTTCCAATGCCTCTATAAGCACCTTGATGTTTCTCAAAGACCATATTCTTCTAGAATCTCGTCAAACTATAGATATTAATGCCATTTTATACCAAGCTTAAGTTGAAAGTTTATTAAAAATAAGTTTGAAATTGTTTATACTAATAATGTTTTATTTATCGAATTGTTTTTCGTGAGCAGAAGTTTTTTTAGAATTAGATATATTAAAGAGTATTTTTTTTTCGTAACAACTTTGAACAAGGTGTCCCGAAAATAGCATCCAAATTCATCACAGTCAGATTACTCGTTGGGAGTACATAAAAAAAGGCCAAAGAACTTTATGAATGGTTTACGAGACAAACACGGTGAATGATGATGCATGGTGATTTATAATAGAGCTTCGGCACATTTCTGTGCTCCTGTACATAATTGGATGGATATAGCATACTCCGGCCACTGGATCGGACATGGGGCTCTGGTTCTATGGCCACCACGATCCATATATCTCACACCATCACATCCTCCTATAGGAAGTCTCAAGGATTGGATGTTCCTACACAAACAGACTGGGTTGCTTGTCTGCATGCTACTTGCACTTAACTGGACACCACGCTGGTGCGACGTGTGCTTTCATCCATTCCATGTAAACTATCGATCATTTGGGTATAGTTTTTTGGGCATTTTTAATGTACTCTCAACGGGGAATCTAAATGTACAGAATTTGGGGACTATTTTTGGGACACCCTGTATATTTAAATTAAATACGAAACCAAACCGTTAAATTATGCTCACATAAAAGAAAATCTCAACTTATTGCAGAACAAGTTATAGTTAATGGGAGGCTTTGTGGATTTTAATCTCTTTACTTAGTTAATTTTAATTTTCAATACGTTTTCAGGTATTATTTGATTTTTATTATTTCGGTAGAAATTTGTACTTGTTAAGCTTTTCTTACTTGTAAGTGCTTTTAAGAGAGGCAAGTAAATCAAAAGTATCCTTTCTGATGAATTTTACTTTTTTTGCTACAAAAGCTTCCTTGAGTATTTTCTAACCTGAAGTCACTGTAAGTTTACAAGGTCAAAGTAAAATATGTGAAAATACGAGATACAAAGTAAAATTCTGAAAATACGAGAAAAAACTTATGTAAAATAGCTGAATATATTTATATATCTTGAACTTCACTCTTAAGTCGTTTATGAACCACTCTTAAAAAGGCTAAACTAATTCATTAATAAAGTTCAGAAATATGTTTATCAGTGTTTTCACGTGAATAATGAGCTTACCAATCCACAGTGAAATTATTAACAAGAGTATTTAAGTGATGTCGGAAATATTTAAAAAGCAGGAAAATTTACAAACATTCCAACCCCTTTGAAAAGAATTAGAACAATAACATCAAAAATTTAAAAAAAGAGACTATATGTTCATCAGAATAATAAAAAAAAAGAGCTCAAACATTATACCAACTAAAAAGCTTTATATAAATAGATTTCCTGGTAAACAAAGCGATAAAGTGAACTGAAAATGGAGTACAAGCTGTAAAAGCTATAATTATTTTCTCAAACTATGTTTAATAGCTAAGAGATTGGGTGCAGGAACTTCAAACATCACACATGCGCTACCAGTGGCAGCTGTGTTGCCCCTTTCTGACAGTTACTTGATGTAAGTTACAAGTCTACAGCGTCATTAAGTCTATCTTGACAGTTTGATTGAAAGTGTATTTTGAAACATCGTGCTACGAAAGTGGTAGCTTGTAATTTCGAATGTCTTGAAATCTAACGAAACTCCAAAGAAACGTACTCGCAAAAAATTCTACCAGTCAATTCATTACATTTTTAACAAGACGGCTATGAAGAAACTTTGAGACATCCTTTGAAGATATGTGAGTTTTTTTTTAACTTTAGTAATTTGTGCTAAGCACATCTTCACAAGTCTCCCTAGTGCAGTGACACTCAAGCTGTGAGTCGTGACTCCACCAATTGAGGTCACAAAAAATTACCTAAGGCCAGTGCTTCTCAAACTTTCTATATTTGCAGACCCAATATTCAATCATAATTTTCATCGCACCCCCTCCCCCTTCCATACAAAAAACAATGGATTCAGTTCAATAATATTATACTTTGATGCTAAAGCTACAATACGACTTTAACCTCTCAAGGGCCATCATCGCATATATACGTCTAGCTCAACCGGTGCGTTAAATGCCCCGGACGTATATATACGTCTTTACGATCTTTTCTGTGCATTGATATCCATAAAATTATTCCGAAGGCTTTGAAATGCAATAAAAGGACTTTGACAGTGTTTGCGAAGGATATCAGTGGAGTCCCTTATTTACTCCTTTTCTTTCCCCTTCCCGCCCCAATACATCACATATACGCACCTACGTGGAAAATGGAGACATTGGGGGGCGAATTGCATAACTTTTAATCGGCAGTGAAGGGATTATTTATAAACCGAACAAATTATCAAGATAAGGGTTAGTTTTTGTACCTAATTTTATATGTGACAAGCCCATAGGGTCATGGTTGTTTTTTCTTAACTTAGTATTGTTTGTGACGGATCTATACGGTCTTACACTAACCTTCTCTATTTTATTAAAAGTATTTTATTTATTTCAACCAATCTCCACCGGGAGCAAAGTGTGATTTATGCAAATGAGATATATTATATAAGTTCGGGTTTCGCGAGTTAAAAAGTTAAGTAAAGTGAAGATATAGAAGGGTGAAGCTAATGAATTGAAGATCGGTAGGTCAACACACGGTTGTTGATATTAGTAGATAGCAGTTACGTGTGGAGCAACGCCGAGAGAAGTAGATTGAAATTGGTAAAAAGTCCGTATTACAGAGGGTGGATCCTTCTCCATTCTCCTATACAATCAACTAGGCAGATATCATCACGACAGAACAGCCGATGATAAATGATAAGGTCAGTGATTTAAAATATTGTGAATACGTGTACGTGGTTTCGGTGTAATTGTGCGTGTTTGAGCTTTCGTGGATTCAGTTACGATTCCGTTGTTCCGCTATTAGTAATTCCCCTTTGCGTCCTCTACTTAGTTTTATTTCTCTTAAAATTTGAATTGTGTGTTTATATCCTTCTGTGATTAATAAG
Source organism: Trichonephila clavata (assembly GCA_019973975.1). Classification (NCBI taxonomy): domain Eukaryota; kingdom Metazoa; phylum Arthropoda; class Arachnida; order Araneae; family Nephilidae; genus Trichonephila; species Trichonephila clavata. The sequence continues at coordinate 19,081 of BMAO01037056.1, forward strand.
AATCAATAATTATAGTGATTTGCAATTATGTCTCATGATCCATTAAATCCGCCTACACGTCCAGAAATATTTAATGATAGACGGGGAGATGGTAATCTGAGGGTTGGATTTGATTTCCGACATGTTAAATTAATTATAAAACACATTGTGCAGTACTGATACATCTATAAGTGTATTATATCAGAGTAAATGTTAATTTATTTTTTTATTATGTCAGAATGTACTTTGTTTACTTTCAGTGAATCAATAATTTTTTAAAAATAATATCTTGTTTTCGACTTTTCTTGTTCCGCCCCCTTCGTAGAATTATCGCGCCCTCCTAGGTTTGAGAAACGCTGCCTTAGAGTCAATAGATGAAAAAATTATAAATGAACTTTATTGACTGCAAATAGCATTAGCTACCAATATGCAGTCCATTAGAATGGGGGGGGGGGAGACTACAAATACATCACTAATGAACTTTTTTTGAAAAAAATTACTGGTTTTTGAAACAGAGCCATTTTTAAGACTCAAATTGAGCAAAATAGTAAAAAATATCACTATTTGTAACTAAGAAAAAGGCTTATAAGTCCCAATAACGATGTCTTTTTGTAGGTTTCTTAAACTGAATTTTTTTTAATGTTTCTACGAGCTACACGCCGTGCTTTAATTTAAATTTATAAATAATTAATTCTAGTTGATTTTTTGACTAAATATTTAGTAGCTCCAGAGTAAAATTTCATTTTGTCGCATTTGTTTTGTGAGTAATGTTTGTTTTGAATGGAATAAAAAATAGCCAACATCTTTAAATTTTAATGTTACCCTTACTACGAGTTTTTGAGCATAGGACTAACTTTTGAGTCGGCATGCCACTTTAATGTGCTGAGTAGAGACCAAATAACTTTTGTCATTATTGTTTCACAGCAACTGTTTCAGCACTTTAAAGTGTCTAACACTAAATTTCTGTATAATTAATTAAGGGTGATAAGTTAAGAGTTTAATCATTTTTCCGAAATGTACAAAACTATATTTTTTTTCCTTGAAAAATATGCGTCGACTTATTTTCAGGTTAAATTTGAGGTACGTAGAACGTTAGTCTTAACTTTAATATAAAAAAAATACATTATGGGTTTAATAATTCCTTAATTTTTCAGAAAAACAAAAAAACCCAACAAATTACATCGAGGGGACACAAAGGAAACATTTCTTTCTTAGTAGGAAAGTGCATGATTGTGATGCAAGACACCTGGAGCTTTAATATACAAATTTGAATTGTTTCTCCAGTCCTTTTCATTCGATTTCTTAAAGCATCTGAATAAAAACGGAATATGATTTAGCTTGCAAAATTTGTTTCTTCAATTTGAAATCAGTTACTTGTTAGTTAATCATACCTTTTAATTGACTAAACTTTTTCTTCCATTAGAAATACGTTTTAGAAATTTGTTAAAAGTGCTTTTATCTTTCTTTAACATTCAAATAACTCAATTCCTACGCTTTCTAGCTTAACCAATAAATAAATCGTACATTCATCGATTCCTTAAATAAAAACTTTTACAAGAGGGGACTATAAAATATTCTTAGATACTTACGGTTAATTAACAGAGCAGTTAATAACACCAAAAGCCAGTACACTCAAATTTTGCTATTTAGAACCTAGTGAGAGAGCCGCTTTTCTGTCCGGTACTTCATTTGGGATTTTATTCTTTTTTGTAGATCAATTATCTCCAAAACCCGAGGCCGGTATCGATTCAGGCATCAAGTGGTTCCGAGACACCCAAGGAACAATAAATTATTTCCATTTTATTTACTGTGGAGTTCGAGCGCAACACTTCCCAACCACAAAAAACCAACTAACTGGTGAGGAATGGATTCGTCCCCCATTTGTCAACAAATCAGGCGAATCCAACACTTCTCAGCAAGAAGATTCAACTATTGGAGATTGTAAGCGACGGCGGCCTTAAAACTATGTTCGAGACAACAGCTCGACCTGTATTCTGAATTAAAATCATGACAGAATACCCTGAATATGCCACTACAGTACTTAAATTCCTACTTCCAATTCCGACAACCTATCTGAGTGAAGCAGGACTTTCTGCAGTGACAGTAACCAAAATAAAACGACGGAATAAACTGGACATAAGCGACACACTTCAATGTCTTCTATTACCCCTAGATCAAGGGTGTCAAACTCAAAGACTGACTCGGGCCAAATAAACAAGGATGACTTAAAGTGGACCGCAAATAAAATCAAAATTTATAGAAACGTAAGTTTATTTCAAATAATACATTATAATAAACTATTATAAAATAACAAGAAAAATTTAATGTATACGCAATTAAAACTGTATCGAAAATGCAAAAGCCTCGAGCAGTGCCTTTTAAACTAGGGGTTGCATGACTTGCAGCTGGGGTCGCCTAAATTTTTAGGATTTTTGCATAAAATAACTTGCTTGCCATTAACACATTAGTTTAACACACTGTATCTGAACTATAATCAAGATAAGAAAATACATACAACGTAGAACATTTTGACTTAAATTATAATAAAACCGTTTATATTATTTGTTTTGCACATATTGTGCAATTCTTAAGGGGGCGTACTAAATTTTTGTACACAAAAAATGGGATCGCCCCCTCCCTCCGTAAAGTTTGCGGTGACTTGTATCCACCCCTTACTTTAATACCTTCCTGTCTATCTGAAAACCCGGCTAGATGTGTTGGAGGAACAAAATGATCGGAAGACATTATTCCAATTCAAACTGATTTATTGATTCTTATCAGATATTATGAACATACACAACACAATTCTAATTAAGATAAATAAACGTGAGTAGAGAGCAGAGGTGAGATATCAATACAAGCGGATAATAATACAGAATTTCAACTGAATCTAGGACAGCTTAAACGCGCACAATTACAACTACGCCTCACACTATTAATCAGATTTACTTAATCAAAGTCACTATACCTTATATTTTACTGCTGTGGTTCCTTCGTAACGGAGTTCAGGCACTCAAATTAGCTGGATGAATTAACGAAGACTTCACGCTCCGTAATAGTGAATTTCAATACTTTTAATCCGCTTCTCTTTGCGCACATCAAAACGTATCAAACTCGCTTCACTTGTCAACAACTACGTGTCGACTTCTCGATCTCTTCACTTTTCTTTAATTCCCTTGATTTCTCACTTCCTCTTACTTAGCTCCTTTCAACTAGCGAAAACCGAATTTATATAATATCCCTTATTTACATAAATCACGCTTGGCTCTCGATGAAGGTTGGTTAAAATAAATAATTTGATTTAAAGATAAAAAGAAGAGGTTATAGTGAAAAACCGTGTAGATCCGTCACAAGTTTAATAACCACTGGTCTAGAGCAGTGCTCCGCAACCGGTGTGCCGCGGCACACTGGTGTGTCATGAGCCAGATACAGGTGTGCCGCGGTCAAATACATTGTATTTGACATTTTACAATTTTTCATCATGTATTTAATACACAATGACAATTTTTTTTCATAATAATGTCTATTTTTCTAAATATACTATAGAATAATTATTATAACTAAATAATTATCAATGGTCCCCTGGTGAGAACATTGAAAACTGCATAGTGTGTTGTGTAAACACCAAGCCCACCAAATTAATCATAGATAAAGCAAAATGACCGTTATACGCGTCGTTGAAGACTCATGCGCATGTGTTATTTGCATTTGCGCGTGGTACATCACGTTCACTAGTATGTCATTGTTGTCACTATTTTACAACACAAAGTTAAATTAACACGTTCCTATCACTAACGATAATTATTATTAACTATCTTACTGAATTATGTATAGTTAACGTTCTTCGTATAAAAATTTTTAAGTTTTATACCCCTTTAAATATGGATAAATTTTTACGTCGGAAAGATTCGTCTTCACGTACAGATGATGAAGAACCCAGCACAAGTGTTACAAAAAACCTAAAGAAGGTAGTGAAAAGAAAATACGACGAAGACTACATTAAATATGGATTCTCGTGGTGTGGTGACGAAACGGCACCAAGACCACAGTGCATCATTTGCGGCGATCAGCTATCAAACGAGTCAATGGTACCCAGTAAATTAAAGCGGCATCTATATTCAAGCCATCCTAGCTGCGAAAACAAAGACAAACAATATTTTAAGAGGTGCTTAGAACAAAATAAAAAACAGAAGAAATTTATGAAATCGGCCGTAACAGTTTCTGAAAAGGTATTAGAAGCTAGCTATCATGTTGCAAAATTAATTGCACGTCAGAAGAAGCCACATACTGTCAGCGAAACACTTATTAAACCAGCATGCATGGAAATTGCTAGACTTATGCTTGGGCCCAATGAAGTTAAGGAAGTGAATAAAGTTTCGTTGTCTGCTGATACTGTTAAAAGACGTATTCACGATAAGTCAAGCGATATTTTAGGAACACTGATTAAAAAACTGTTATCGGCTGAAAAACTTGCGCTTCAGATCGATGAAACAACTGATATTAAAAATAAAGCACAGCTGATAGCTATTGTACGTTTCGTTGACGAGGACTTTATTAAAGAACATTATTTATATTTTGTAAGGAGGTTCCAGAGCGAACTACCGGTGAAGAAATTTTTCGAGTAACCAATGATTTCTTCAAAATATGTAATATTCAATGGAGCAACTGCATTTCTGTTTGCACGGATGGCGCTGCGGCAATGACGGGTAGCAAAAAAGGTTTTGTCTCTTGTGTAAAACAAAAAAATCCGACGGTACAATTTACACACTGCTGCATACATCGAGAAGCATTGATGGTCAAGAATTTGCCGGAAGAACTTTTGAACACGATGAATAAATGCATTAAAATCATAAACTTAATTAAATCAAGAGCCATAAATTCGCGAATTTTTGGATTACTTTGTGTAGAAATGGGAGCCGAATATAAATCCTTATTATTTTATACAGAAATTCGTTGGCTATCCCGAGGCAAAGTTTTGGCTAGATTATTTGAGCTTCGTCACGAGGTGCGTGAATTTCTTTTAACACAGAATATGCTCGAAATATGCCAGCACCTCGATGATGATTACTGGATAGCCAAACTTGCATACATGGCTGATATATTCGAGCATTTGAATGAACTTAATAAAAAAATGCAAGGTCGAAATGAGAATATTTTGACGTGCTCCGACAAATTACAAGGATTTATTAAAAAACTCGAACTTTGGCAGAAAGAGTTGTAAAAAGGATGTTTGGAAATGTACCAAAGGACCAATCATATTACAATTGAAAACAAACAATTAATTGTGGATCTGGCCCAACAACATTTAAGTATGCTTCAGCAGAAATTTGATCAATATTTTTATTCCATTAATACGGAACAATACGATTGGATTCGAAATACTTTTGCAACCGATGCAATAAATTCTACGGAAGTACTGCCTCTACAAATTCGAGAGGAATTTACAGATTTAAATAATAACATGACTTTAAAATTATACTTCTCCGAAGTTCCATTAGATGTTTTCTGGATTTACGTTAAAAAGAATATCCTCACATTTCCTACAAAGCAATCTTAACATTACTTCCATTTTCGACGACATATTTATGTGAGCAAAGTTTTTCAACTATTGTATTAATTAAAAATGATAAGCGGTCATGCTTAAAAGATCTTGACCAAGAACTTCGGGTTGCGTTGTCAAATATTGAGCTGAATATAAAACTTTTGTGTTCATTGAAACAAGCGCAGGTATCACATTAATAATTATTATGATTCCGTAGAAATAAATATGTTATGATTTTGTGTATGTATACTTCAAATAAAAAACAAACAATTATTGTAAAATTTGTGTATCAATTAATACCTATATACTTTAGCTTTTGGTGTGCCGCGGAATTCTAGAAAGAATTTTGGTGCGTCGTAGGTGAGAAAAGGTTGCGGAGCACTGGTCTAGAGGGAAAGCAATCTTGAGATCAAAACAAGAGTCTTCTGGCCATCTAATAATCTAATATAGCTGGCAAAAGCATCTGTGCTATGTTATAGCGTCAAAGTCAGGGCAGACGAACAAGTATTGTTTATTCATAGTCTCTGTTTCAAAAAATTATTTCCCCATACATTGACAAATATACTGCCGCGACCCAAAAAAGAAAAAAACAAAACAAAAACAAGATCATTGGAAAGCCATGGGAAACTCTGGCCATTGTGGGTCCAATCCCGAGGTACCTGGAGAGAGCCGAGACTGTTACTCGCTTTCGCTTAACCAACGGACATGACTTTTTGGAAGAATACCTCCACTAACTTGGCCTGGCTGCTGATGAGGTCTACCCACTCTGCGGCCATGACAGAATGGATGGTAATTGCCTTACTCTTAGAAAAAAAAGTTCAATTTCCCCGCGATGTTTATTTACCCTAAATTTATAGACATAAGTGTAGAATTGGCGGCCTTTGTAAAAGACTCAATTCAACGTTTCAAATTCGACACAAAGTCAAAAAGATTGTATGTTCTTCCGCGTCAAAGTTATAAAAACGTCGGTCCGCTGAGGCATACTGTAAAAAAAAAATTACAATATACGCATGCATCTGCAGAACCATTCCTTTCTAGAGGCATCCGTAAATACACGAATCCATTCTGGTTCAGGATAATTATTTAAATATTTTCCAACAGTGACAAAATCCTTGTTTCAGATTAATGTCTAGTGTATCCTTTTTTTCTATTTTCATTAAGTTTTAAAAATTAGGGTATTTCCAAAAAACGTTAATTGTAATTAAATTAGGGGAGGGCGCATATGGATAACGGTTTAATCGTTAGTTCGCGAATAAATTGAGTTGTAGCTCGGAAATTCATTCTCCATTTCCGTTTAGTTGATTAGTGTTGCCCTGAAGTTGAGACTTTTATTTATGTATCTCAAACTTTGTTATATAATTATGTAGACTAAAAACTAAATATTTGAACAAAAATAACTATTTCGTTCTTAATAATTTTAAAAAACAGTAACTACTAGAATTCAGCGTTAAGTAAGAAACGCTACACAACCTTATTATGACAAACGTATGAAGAAGGTATCGGAATAGATCTAGAAATTTTAACGTAAATTGCATGTACGGCCAACCTAAATATACAGGTATATTTTCTTCCATATAATGTTTATCGTTGATCTTCTTCCTAGTACAAATGGCATTTTGTATCACGCAATTATTGCTCTTTTTAAAAACCAGAAGAGTAATTTAACTCTGAAATCACGTTTTGTTTGAATGCAGAAGCTGAATTATCACTTTCTACCAAAATTAGACTACGAATGAATGAAAAACACAAAATCCAATTTTTTCAATAACAATAACTGAGCTGCATCAGATGTTTTTCAATAAGTATGTTGAAACATAAAATATATCTCTAAAAATTTTGAGGATATACAGTAGAACGTCGTTTATCCAAACGTTTATTATCCGGAGCGTCAAATATCCGAACCAAAGCCCGGATAAGTTTTCAAACTGTGCAATGCTCAACAGTTAATTCGTGTGAGGCCAGAAACCCCAAGGTGAGGGATATTTGGGGTATTTAATTTGTGTAATTTGGCAAACATCTGCGTGGAATATTAGGTCAGTTTGTTTCCAAGTGAGGGGGTGTATACGTGCTCTTTTGTTGATGTAGAAACCTGGAGGGCATGCGATGCAGAAGACTGTGGATTTCAAATGCTAAATGATGACGAGATTGTGACTTCCGTGCAAGAAGAATCCGACCCTATCGACGATGAAACGGATGAAGACATAGACAAGAACAACGACGAAAGTAGCAAGGGTCCATCAAATTCTGATGCGTTTACTGCGTTAGAGACAGCTATGGAGTGGTACGAACAACAATCAAAGTGCTTTCCTGCTCAACTATTGCTGGTCAAGAGAACCAGAGACCTTGCAGCGAAAAAACGGTGTACAATGGTACAGCGAAAAATAAGTGATTATTTTCCCCAATCAAGGTAAAATTGCAACACTTGGCACCTATTTTGCTTTTTCTTCAAACACGTTTCCCGCATAGGATGATTTTCAATATTTGTATGTATCAGTGTCAGTATATAATCAGTGTCAGTATCATATACTGCATGGATCGCATTCGGTTTTCGGTTATCCGAACAATCGCGTATCCGAACGGTGTCCGGTCCCAATTGATTCGGATAAACGACGTTCTACTGTATATACAATCTCTGTCAATAAGATATGAACAAAAATGTTGTGCCGTAAACATTTTTTAAAAATGTTATTCATACAACAAATAGCTTCTTAAGCGTATATATTTTTACTTTTACTTTATTTTATGAGTTTGATTTTTCGTTCTTTTTTATCGATTTCATTTTTTCTTCCAAATCTGCATTCTTTTACTGAATTTGTTCAAGCAAATATGTAAAGAACTGCAGATTTCTTTTTAATTTCTTTCAGCATGCACTTTTTGGAAACATTTTACAATGTTCAAATTTGTTCAGAATAAGAATTGAATTGATTTAAAAACATTTATATATATATGGATGAAGGTTTTGAACAAAAAAAGCTAAGCAGTCTAATGTAAAGTGTGGAAAAGTAACTACTCGTAATTTATATGTTTATCATATGACATATAGAAGCGTTGATAGATAGCTGCTCATTTTTGGGGTTTGGAGAATTTGAATGAACTTTATATATATTTAATGAATCTTGCAAGAATGAATAAAATAGATGTGATATGAATAATTGTGTTGCTTCAGCTTTGTGTTTGAACAGTGGCAGCGCAATATACATTTGGAATCCCTACTGATAATAGAATATAAATCACCAAATTAAATACTATCAACTCTTTTTCCGTCATAATCTACATTATCCTAGTGCAAAATAAACATCCAATAAAAATATGTAAAATAATGCACTTATTACAGCATCGAATTTTAGAAATTTAGTTCGCCGGTGATACTTGAGGATTGGTAAGAGTGCATGATTGAAGCCTTTTAGCATTGAAGAATCTAAATTGCTTGAAGTTTGATCTTTCTTTTTATAACTCAGATGAAACATATTAGCACATTTCAGCACGTGCAACGTTTAGTTAAATTATGCAAACCATAGTCATAAAATAATAAAGCAACGTTCAACGTTCTCTTAAAATAAGAGTACTTGCGCATTATACCACCAATTAATTTTGCTAAATCAAAAAGATGTCGCCAAATGCTGTCATTGTAGTTATTACTGTGTTTGAACATGCAAGGGAACGGCATTTACTGTTGGCTGTATATAGCTGCATTTGGCGACGTCTTTTGATTTCATCAAATTAATCGACGGTGTAATATGTTTTTGTTTCAAAATAAGCTCTAATTTAAATGTTGGCAAAGTCATTTCCTTGTAATTGGTACGAACACTTCTAACACATTCTTTCAGTGTGAGCATATAAGTTTGTTTACCATAAGATATGCTATATCACTTGACAGGAGATAAAAAAGGTTATCAACAAATTCCAGACCTAATTATTGTTATTTTTACCTCTGCCTGAAATTTTGTCTGTCATCCTCTGGCGTGTGAGCCTCGTTCTCCAGTTCCGTTCGAGTAATCCTATCATCGCCGGTGTAGGTCAAATGTTGAATATCGTCATTCCGGGGACTGATGGGGGTTCCAGGGGGTGCACTAGAAGCTGGAGAGGGAGTGGAAGATGCAGGGGTTGGATCCTGAGGGGCTCCGGAAGCAGGGGTGAAGACGATGACGGTGCCATCTACGGTCGTCCTGAAATTTAGAAAACCACGGACTGTGACGGTAGGTAACGTGATGTCTGCATCGATTTCTTCAGCAGCTGTCAGCGCTTCCGCTCGGGGTGCAGTGGGAATATATACAGGGGCGGCGCCATCGGCCCATAGAGGTACTACTAGAAAAAGAAAAAAAGACGTGAGACACAGTTTCTGTAATATTGAATAAATGTATGTCAAGCAAAGTTAAAATAATAATACACAGATAGCTGATGAAACTTTAATATGTTTTATCATTTAATTAAGAATTTACAAAACTGAAAGACGTTGCAGTGCAACGGATTACATAAAGTTCTTTTTTAAAGATATTTATTCCATTTTAATCTTCTGTCTTATTTTGTCAATTTATTGTTCTCGGGATAACATATTAAAGTTATTTTTAGAATATAAATGTGAAAATATCCGGTCTTGGTTTAAAGGCATTTTTCGGGGGGGGGGGGGTATTTAATTTGTTGCAGTCGTTAAAAGATGAGGAGGCTTGATACTTTTAAAATTAACATTTGTTTTATACAATATAAAACAAGCAGCGACACAAATAGCAGACCATCAACACGCGCGGTTTACAGGACGTTCACAAAAACATTCTATATTCACCCCCAAAGCTCTCAGCAATTTAATTTTAGTCATCCGGAAGATGTTAGAATCATATGATTTCTAGTAAAGGCTTTTCTGATTGGTCCGAATAAGCGGCTGTTGCAAGATTGCATCATCCTATTTTAAAAACTGAAACGTTTTAATTTTTGGGAGATAAAATTATTGTTAGTTTTTGTTAAGCGAATAAACTAAAAATTACTTATCACTCGAAGTCATGGAGGGTTCCAGAACATTACGAGTTAAAATGCCTCGAGACAAAATTTGAGTGAATTAACATACACGCGCGCTCGCATGCAAGCACACACACATACACACACGTGTGTGTAGGTAATAAGAATAATATTTTACCCTCTAAATTTCCCTCTCAATTGTAAGGCAAAACAACCATTGCTAAAATCATTTAAACAGAAGAACACTTTAAGAAATCTACAGAGAGTTTTAACTTCTTTAATTAGATTTATATTTAGCAAAAAAAAAAAAGAAGAAGAAATTTTCACAAAGAAAGCACATCTGAAATCTTATTGCAAATAATGATTCTAAATTTTAAACCAATGATTGAAGTAATCAATTCTCCTTCCATCTAATACCCACAGGATTGAATAAAATCGCAGATGAACAAATTAATTATCAGACTTTTTAACAGAATATATCTGGTGATTAATACTTCTAACTAATGAAATACATCGCATAATATCAAATTACTGAAATCGATTATTCAATTTCCGAATCGATATACTTTATTCCATAAATAATTTTGACAAAAAGCTTATTCACATGGAAGTTTAAGGAGCAGAAACGAAGATATTTTGAAAAAAAAAAACAGTAATTGACTGGCCTTTAACATCACTTAAGACTACGTGACAATAGCACAAAAAATGTTATCGTAAGTTAACCAGAAACGATATTGATTGAAATTAAAATCCGAATTAGTTAACAACATTTCATTTCAATTTATAACGAATTACATATATTTTTCTTAATTAAGAACCATTCAAGGCTTTAAAATCGCCCAAACTTCCTCCGCTATTGTCACCCCCATTAATTAGAACTCGACGACTGACATTGTATCCAGTTCCTTGCTGACACTCAGACAGTTAAAGAAAATAATATAAAGCCTACTTTGAGATATCAGAGTTTTTTGTCTTTATTAACATTACATGTTATCGGCATCTGCGGATATTAAGGAGACGGCTAGTTTCAAGGTCGTTGCGGGCCCATAAGTCCTTGGCAAGGCTTTAAATCTGATTTTGCATATATTATCAGGTTTTCGTTTCCGCCAAGAAACAAAAAAGGTGAACTATTACATGATAATGAACAGATTGCAAGCAAAGCAGAGTAATTCGTTTCTGCTCTGGAATAAATGTAATTAGATTGTTGATACACTTACAGGATTTTTTTTCTGTTTTGTTTTTATCGTGCAGCCGAAAGATACCGGTGTTGTTTGCCTTCAACCAAAGCGTAGGCACCGATTGACACGTGGTAGGAAAAAAGTTTCAAGGCCAGGCACTAGGGATTTTGTAGATGGTCATGTATATTGAAAGGAGAGGCACTTTATAAATTACGAGGCTTTTTTAATTTTGTTTACATCCCCCCCCCCCCCAAATTGAAGACTTATAAGTTTGAATAAAATGATACTATTTCACGATCACCTCTTTAAGCGGTCAATTTTTTACTCATGCTTCAAAAAAGGCACATTTTTAAATTTTTAATAACTAAACTCAGTGGCGTAAAGGGCCATGATTCTAGAGGCCCTAAGCCTATGTTATGTTATGGTTTTCCACCAAGTTATTCCTTTGTAAGATCTGGCTTGGGCCTAAAACCTGACTGTGGAGGGGGGGACTAATATTCTTAGTTACGCCACTGACTAAAACCCATACTAATTGCCACCTTCACCAGAATAAAAAAAGGACGGACAAAAAGCAGATCAGTACCCAGTGGCGTAACGAATACCCCCGCACCGCGGGGAGGCCCAGGGCTCTAGGGGGTCCAAAACCTGACTGCTGACAATTACCTACCCTTTGTAAAATCCAATTTGAGAGCCCAAAAACTGACTTTGCAGGGGGGCGCAAATGTTCTCCGTTACGCCACTGTCAGTACCATAGACAAACTGCATCACCTTTTCAAAATATCAGAACTAAATATAATACACCATGATAATTCAAAATAAGCGCAAATCAAAGAAAGAAAATATCAGAGCACCCGTACGTTATACGGGCACACCGCTTAGGAGGTTTTGGTCTTCTTACCTGAAATTTTAACTTTAAACATCTTATTACACACAATATTTTTTGATAAAATTATAAAGTTTTACATTATTTTAGAATTAATGTAACTGGATATGCAATGAGGGTGAGTAAGTGTGTGTGAGTATTCATTAACTTCGCAATATAAGGAAACACAAAGGCTATTGGCGATGAACCTCGTAATTATGATCCTTGAACAGGTGAAGTAGACGACACTTGAGCCGGCACCCACCTTTCCAGACTTCTACACCAGACCAACATCAGAACTTATGAGTCCAGGCAGATTTAACATGTATCTGTCATTCTTCAAAGCGGGTCTTCAGTGGCAACTGGATTCTAACGTATGATCAGACAGAAACAATGCAGGCCACTTATTTGCCACCATGGTCTCACGACCAATGGAATAACGTACACCCCCGCATTGCGGGGGAGTTCCAGGGATTCTAGGGGTCAAAGCTTGACTGACGCTAAAGGGCCGTGTGTGGGCTTGGAGCCCTAATATTCTATGTTACGTCACGGCTCACGACTACTGTGGATGCCTAATGTTAGACGAAGAGCCTTCTTAATTAAACTAAATAATGAAAAAATTTAGTTGTTTTCAAGATTCAAATAATTGGAGAGATATAATATTATGGTCAAATAATATGTGGATGATTAAAAATGGTAATGTAATTTTAGATCAAAAGTCTAAAACCTCGCCTATAATAAGTATAACTGAGAAGAAAATACCAAATACTGAAATGTAGTAATATCCAGTGAAGTAACGAAAGTCCCTCATATTGTGTAGGGGGGGGGGACAGGATCCTAGGGGCTTAAACCCCGACTGACGCCAAGTACGCGCTGGGGCGTAGACCTGAATTTGCAGGGGGGGGGGGTAATATTCTCCGTTACGCCATTGGTAATATTATGATAAATACATAGTTTTCTGTCCTAATAGAAAAACATAAAGATTATTTATGTAGTAAAACAGTAGTAAAAAATCACGAGAGAGACAGAAACCAAGAAGAATGTTACAAAAAGGGATTTTTAATGATGATGATAAGATTCTGGAAATGATCTTAACTCTTTTTAATAGCTGTAAGAAAGCAATTACCAATGCTACAAACGCTTTTTTGTAATTTCAAAAAATGCTTTAATGTGTTAAACCTATCACGCGAAAATATTTAGCTTCGCAAAAATCAGATACATAAAAAATATATATATAATAATTTTATTAAATACTGTTTAGAATAAAAATATCCATTTAATTTCGTAAAAAGTTATTTTTATAATGAATCAATATGTATAAATCAAACTAGTATTTTTTTCTCATACTTTTTTCATTACTATGCAATAATATTGCTTTGTCAGTTATTTGAAAAAATTTCTCTTTCAAAAACTTTCTTTTGGGTAATATAGATGGCGATACTGTATATTTCACAGAAATAGGTTTAAAAAAAAATACATTATTTAGATTAATGTTATTATAAAAATAAAAAATGTACATTTCTTTTGAGATAAAATAATTTTTGTTAAAATTCATAATAATTTTTCATTGCTTTTAATATACTTTCAGAATTAGCAATTTTGCTATTATGAAGCCATTTTCATTACTAGTTTTGAATTGATAGATACAGAATCTGGCAATAACATGTTTGTCGTCCTTTTATTCAAGCAGTGATCAAAACCTTTTACTTGAAAGCTTTTTTTATAATTTGAGGGTTTAGATCCCATTTTAACCCACACCCTTATTTACTGCCTACTTACCTCGCGAATTATTATCTTCATATTGGATAGTTCAATACAGATAAATCATTTGCTGGCGCAATTTGTTCTTCGCCAAAGGTGGGGACTAAAAAAGGATTATGCCATTTAAGGACTCAAAAGTACCTCGTACAGCTTTTATGAAGATTAAAAATTTTTTCTATTCATTGGAACTAGTTTCAACTCCGCAGTTTTCAGCTTTCCATGTTTAAAGAATCTGAGGTGTCCATCTTGGTAGAAGCAGAAAAACTAGTATCATATTATAAGTTTTAAATTACATATGAATTCTTTCCCTATAAATCAGATATTTTTTTAAAGAAAGAATACCGATAAATATCTAATTAATACAAAATTTTTAAAAATCAATAATCTATCACCACATTTAAATTCTTAATTTGTAGACTTGTAGAGCAAAAACGAAGAAGAAATGAAAGACCGGTAATAAATTAAGAATTTAGCATAATGAGATGACGTCACAAACAGCACCTGCCCGTGTTGGAAATGGAATAAAATGACATTTGAAGGTTAGTTATAGTTTTCCTTTTTGAGATTTTTAGAAGTAATTGATAACTATTTAGGGAAATCTGCGTTTAAACTTATAAGAAAAAACAAAACAAGAGAGATTGTTGGCGGAACTGGACATAAGTGATAGGCGAATAGCACAAAAACATCTAAAATTGTCATATGTCATTTTTTGTACTTCGTATCAATTAAAAAAAAAAACTAAAAGGTCATTAAAGCATCTGTGATAGAAACCATAATTAAAAAGAAAACTATACACCTACCTTATACTATACGTACATTCAAAACTTAGACTACAATTTTAACTATTATTCGTAATCTCTGAGAAATATATTCAATACTTTCACATATTATGGGAAAATTCCATTCGAAAGCAAATAATTGATGTAATTTTATGTTTCATACTTCATTCTTTTAAAAATAAAATTTTTACTTAGTTTGAAAAAAATCGATGCCGCTAAGGTGAATCTGGCAACATCAAAAGGTGCTTGAGAATTCGATTGTAAGAACGTGAAATAGAAACTTGGATTGCCAGCGTGTAGATATGGCAGATAATACAAATCTTCTCTAAGTCATATCATGTTTTTAGTATTATTAATAAGACACCAAAAATGATACCAAATACCTATAGAGTTTTGCAAAGGCTATTTATTATATAAGTAGAAGGTGAATGAATTAGCCTAATAATGCAACGAATCTCAAACAAAACAAACAGAAAACGATTTTGATTCAGATGAAATAATTGAGTGATAGCCTCAACCTCAGATCTATAGATAGGAAAAACTGAGAACGAAATTAGAGTTAGAAGAATAAAAGTTCAAAAAGGGTTTTCGGATTAAAGTTGTGAAAAAAAAATCGATGTTATATTCCCTTTAGAAGAATGGTTTTCCATCCCTTGGCCGTTCAATATAAACAATATTTCAAAAAGTTCAAAATACTTGCTTTATTATCTAATAGGAAATGTTACATTCAAATATAAAATCGAACGAAGAAAATCGAAGCTTAAGAAACCTAAATGGTCCGGTATGAATCGAAATTAGGATTAACAAGGCTTAGCAGGAAATTAGGGCTTTATCAGTGTCATCCCACATCGATCAAAGTTGATGGATTTTAATATTACAATTTCCCCTTTGAGAAACTGGTTTGAAACTTTAAGAGATAATTCAAATTGAAAATCTAAAATGTGATTGTGTTATTTCTGTACTATAAACAATCTAAATTGAATAAGTTCACAGAATATTTTAAGAAATTATGCGCAATATTGCTTTTCCTTAAAAAAAAAAAGGGTAGTATTAAGACTCTTGTGCTTTACTTTGAATAACAATTTAAAGATAAAACGCTTTGTGGGTTTTTTTTCTGATGACAAATATATTACATATCACTGCAATTTGCAGCATACACTTATAAAAGAAAGAATGAAAGGTAAGATCTCTTCTTTAATAAAATGTTCACGATAAAAGAAAGTATGTGTATATTCCTCTAGAAGTTCATAAATACCTGGTTAAGTATAAAATGTTTATAAAAAAAAAAGAATGAATTGTTTCGCTTTTAAAACACCTTAAACGTTTTAATAACGTATTGAAGGACTAGTTACCATCCTATTTTGGAATAAATTTACATATTTGACAAGAAAAAAAGAGAGAGAGAGAGATTACATGCTTTGTTTCCCGACAATCTAGCCTTATATCTTTAGAAAATATAAACCTAGTTCTTTGGAAAACATGGTGGTAAATATTTTCAGATACTTTGATGACACAAGCAACGACTACTGACACGCAGAGCCCACTGAGAAAAACAGATATAATCGGATTTGCTAACAACTACATTCCAAAATCACAAATTTTTTTGTTGTTGTCCTGATTCTAAATTACAGTACTGACAACTTACGGTGCAACTAATTTTTCACGTTCCGGTATTTTTTTAAAAGAATCAATGAAAGCTCAGGTTTATTATTGCTACAAACATAAAAATGAAAATAAACAATTTCATGAAGCAACTTTAGATTTTTAAACAATTGGCTATGAAGTCAGAGAAGTATAATGTTTACAAATAATTATTAGATTAAATTCTATAAAAACGAATATTTTTCTTATTAGTGTCGATAATAATATTAAAATATGTGTTTTTGATACAAAATCCTTTAGTTAAAACATACGAAAGTGTAAATTGAACAAATGCTCGAAATGTTAGCGTCAATATCGAATTCTTGATAATGCCAAAAAGGAAATAAAATTTAACGCCAAACTGTCATTTGATGCCAATTTATTTAGCCAACACACACAGAAATAAAGAAAAATCCGATTGGTTATCTCGATGACACGTTTATTGTGTATGAACTAAAAATATAGAAATATAAGGCTAACAGTGAAGAAAAGGAAAGGGTAAAATTAACTTAAAACACAATTTATTCATCTACTGAAGAACGAATTACTTGTTTTTGAATACGTCATCTTTTGACGGATAACCATGAAAAAGCACATTAGTGTTCTAGACCAAAAAGAAAACTAACTTCTTTTGAACATGTCCCAAGAACATTTTCAACGCGTCTCCAGAAAATATCTTTACCTTTTGAACACAAAAACTCATCATGAGAAAAACATTCTCACTCCCGAGCGATTTCAAAACAATTCGTGACTCGCACTTCAAGGCGTAGGTGTATATGTTCCATTGTTGTGCACCCTACACTTATTTCGCAGTTTTAATCTGAGAAAAAGCCAGTCAAAATTTTCAAAACAATGAATTCGGAGCAACTTCTCATGCCGACTGATTTTGAAAGAATTGTCACAGTCCACCGAAACTGTTCCACTGGAACCTTAATCCACTAATTACGTTTCTGAAATTCTTAAGACACAAAGTATCTTGTTCCGTTGGGGTTTCTGAAAAAACACGTATCTTTGTCGATTATTTCACTGTTGAGACAACGACATAAAATCTTTTTTAAGGATGGATTTCAAAGGAATTATGAAAATTTTTTCTTCTGCTTCTTCTAAATTCTCACTGATATTTAGTGTATAATTATTATTTAATGCTACGATCTGTTCTTGTCATTAATACTTTTTCCTCCTATTGGGCTGCATATTAGAAATTAAGCCTTTGCAGACATGGTAAGTCCCCAAATGTGAAAACCATTTCAGTGGTGGCACCATCTGGTGGTGGCCCGGATCAATATTGAACTTTTTAAAACTTTTGAAACCTTACAGTTGTAGTGCTTGTTATAAATGCTATCTGTGGATCAAAAAGCCTTAGTAATGTATTGAGCAAAATTCATGTGACGTCATAGTCACATGATAAACACTATCACGTGTCTCCAGCCACAGTTCATAAATTCATGTGACGTCTAACACATAATAAATACATTCACGCATTTCCAATCAGTTCATGCATTTCACTGCTGCCAACTTTTGTTTTTTGCAGAAACTTTCATTCAAAAATACAGATTTGTCCACAAGCACATAGGTAAATAAACTGCACTTGATTTCAAAACAAACGTTTAATATATGAATTTTGTTTTTTAATTTTTAAAAAATTTTTAAAGGATTTTAAAGCTTGAACGTCTTTACCCAGTTATCAAATTTTAAAATGTATTTTAATTTGACAAGTGGAACAGGTGCAAGTCTATTGTCAGTTCTACTTCGATGGAGGACACGTGCTTACATTTTTCACGTGACCTTCACAAATTTAGCCCATTAGTAAGCTAACTAGCTCGTAATTTATGCATAGTAGTTTTTGATATAGTAATTCTAAGCAAATAATATCCGGGATTAACATGTATTTGATTAGCAACACGTTTCAGAAAGCTTTTGATGGCATATTATGAATGGTGATAGTAGGGTTCGGACTCAGGTTTTGACTTCGTCATTTAATCACGATTCAAAATCAGGAAGCGTAGTACCACGTTTAGCAGAAATGTACGATCGGAAAAGGTCAATAGCATACGCATAAACTGATAAAACTGAAGGTGAGATTTCCTCTAGATCTAAATAAAACAACTGGAAAACTGTATATTAAGTAAAAATAATATATATATATACATATAAAATATTTTTACTTTATTACTGTGATTGATATTGACATAATTTCTGTAACTATAGAAGATTGAATGTTATTAAAAAACAAAAGAGAGGAACAATATCATCCAAATATTACGGATTGATTATACGATGAAAACTGCAGTTAAGATGTTCTTTTAAAGTTTTGCCCATGAGTTTCGAAGCACCCTGTATTTTCTAAATTCAATTTTTTTCCATTCGAATATATATAATTGCATGAAGTGCTGTTCGCACCCCAAACCTCACCCTTAGAACATGAAGATTACGCTTCACCCATAAAAGAAGTTTGTATACGCCACTGATCGCATGTACTGCATTAGTTTCGAAGTATGAGACTGTGCATGAGAAAACAGTGGCGTAACGTACACCACCGCATTGCGGGGGGGGCAGGATTCTAAATGGACGAAAGCCTGACTGACTTCAAGTGCGTATTTAACCAATTTATAAAATATTAAAGGCAAAACCTGACTTTCCAGGGAAAGGGGGCTGATGTTCTCCGTTGCGCCACTGCAGATAACAACAGTTAAAAGTCACTTGAACTGAGGCAAATGAAATAAAAGCAAAATATTTAAGAAATAAAAAAGACGAAATTTGAGTAAAAGTATATGCTTGGAAAATCCAAATGATTTGTTGTTGCTATAAACATTTCGTATTTTTCGCAGTAACATATAATTCACAAACATGCAACCGAATAAAAATTGTTGTTTTTTCAGTAAATTATGATATATATTTCATTTAAATTCCCTTTGTAAATTTATTTTATGAGCTCTTTCATCCCTTTCATTCATCTGTCATCATTTGATCATATTGGAACAATAGTAAAGGTCAACAAATGCATTGAAGTCAAATTCTATGATGAAAAGAGAAGCCGATGGAAACATCACACACATGTCAATTTGATAACTTTCGAAACAAACGGTACTTAAAGAAAAGACCTCCATCAAGAGTGATTTTATTTACGTGGGAAAAAAACGGCTTGGAAGATGAATTGGTGCTTTTCACATCACTTAGGCAAAACCTATCACTAAACAAGATACAATACTAGTGACGTACCCCATGACGTCACTTTCTGCGCAGCTGCGCAGTGGGCCAAGGACAGGGCTAGTGGTGGTTTCCGGTTAAGAACGGGTAAAAGAATGAGAATGAAATGAAGAAGGGTCAGGATGTGAAAAAAAACTGACATGAGAAACGTTTAGCAAAATATTGACCTAAAAAAAAATCTTCCACCTTCAATGCATATAGAAAAAACGATAAAATATCTAAATTCTTTCCAATTTTGGAATTTTAGAATAATTTGTTTCTTAAACAATTGGCGAGAACAAAAGAATAAATTTCTCTTCCACCCATTTCTATCATGCATCATAAACTACTTTTAGTCTACAAGATAATCCAAAAAGAAAAGAAAAAAAAGAAGAAGGAGAAGAGGAAGAAAAGAAAAAAAAATGAAAAAACCTCTTAACATTTAAAATGCTGACATGCGGGGAAAAAATTGTTTGATATTAAATGAAATCCATTAATACTTATTGATATATTTTTGCTATTTTTTAAAATCTTAATTTAGAACTTCACCTGTTAAAATCGCTAAAAATAGTCAAAATACAACAGAATCCCCTTGCAAGAGAAAGGCTTAATCAATTACAATGGTCTTCTTTACATATTGTTTGTATTTGAAAAAACTTCTATATTTTTGTACAAATTCTACAATTTCTTATTTGTTGATGCATATTTCATATTGAAAAGTTTATATGATTTTTTATAAATGTGACTGGAAAGCAGATAATTTAATCATTTCATTTGAATTCTTAGAGGAAAATTTTGGCGCCCGTTCCAGCAAAAAATTAAGTGAAATATCATTTTATATTTAAAATGACTTCTTATTTATTAGACATATTTTCAACAACACGAACTTTTTTAAAAGGGACGTTCCAAAAGTAAGTTTCACCTTTTTTAACACCCTTTTATAAGCTTCACTTGTGTGTGACGGAATCTTTGAACTCAATTTTTACCCACTTAGAAGATCAGATTAATTTCAAATTTTGCTCACTTGTCCAGGACCGATGAAAATACAATGATTTAATATTTTTGTTCCATTGTCATGATTAGGATTAACAATTTCCCATTTTCAGATCACATCCCGCATCTGGCAACTAATCTCAGATCTCATTTCCAGATTTGGCGACTAATTCTATATTTGACGACTAATTCCAGATTTGGAGACTAATTCCAGATTTGGAGACTAATTCCAGATTTGGCGACTAATTCCAGATTTGACAACAAATTCCAGATTTGGCAACTAATTCCAGATTTGGCGACCAAAAGATTAAGTTACAACTTTGTTTGATTAACCATAAAAGGGTGTTTTTTAGTTTTTTTAAACTTTAATTTATTTTCAATGAAATTTATTGCCAAAAAAAAAAATACACCATGAAACCATGAACTGCACATCTCGTGCTATTTTTCAGCAGAGTTGCAACATATATTGAGACATTTGCAGTAATATGCAATCAGTTTAAAGAAACCTCACTGGTAAAACCCATTGCCCTGCAATGCAAGGAATTGTCGCATTGCCCCTCAGCATTGTTTTTTTAAGTTACGTCCCAAGAGTGCGAATATGATGTAAGAAATCGGTGAAAATCCGAGGGAACAATGTTGTTTTCATTCGTAAATGTGGAGGGATGCCCACTTCGATCTTCATCAAAATTCAAGTGGCGATTTATAGACATATATCACATGATTTGTATTGGTCAGTACTATGTACGAATTTCACATTGGGTTATTTGACTGCCAGTTAAAATAAATCTTGAAAAAAAATTCACTTTTAAAAAATATGAATAAGTAAGTTTAAGGAAAACAAGGTAAAATCTATTTTTGAAACCTTGCCTCTGATTTGATATGAGATATCTCTCACTCTCACACGCTATCAAGGAGGTAGATCGTGCAGTACCAATAGCTGCATTATATAATTGTATCCCCAACTGAGTGAGGGAGTGTATCAATCATAAGTTAGGCAAGAGCGAGAGAGAGGAGAAAGTTCAAGTAGATGGTATGGTTTAGTTGCAGTTGTTGTATGTAAAAGGTATTTGTTTAAAGTGTTGTGAAGTGAATTTATTACACATTAAAATTACATTTAAAGTACAGGGTCCATTATTTTACAAGAGGACCTTCTGGAGAACTCATGTAGTATACCCTTCCCTAAGTTATGCCTACCCTGACAAAATTTGTTTCCAATAGGAATTTATTTGTAATTATTCATATATTAATACATAATTTCATTTGTTAGAATAAATCAGTCATTTCATCATAAGGCAAATTTCCACCCTCTTTCAACAGTCATTGTTCGTGGCACTATTTAGCTATCTTGTGTGATATTTCTCTTTCAATTAAAGTTGCAACAGTTTGATAAGGTGACAGTATATATTACACGTGCGAGTAATAAGAATACAAAAGAATAAGGTTGTTAAGAATCAACCTTAAATGAGCTGCAATTGCAAGTTTCTTTTCATAGAGTTCACTGGAAGCCATTTTTTGAGAGGCAACCTTATTTTATGGTAAAATACCAGTACTAAAATTTATTTAAATTAAAATTACTTTTAAGTTTCATATTCTGTGTTCTAAATTAACCAGTGTCATATAGCAGAAGTCTTCAATCTGGGTTCCGCGGAACCCTTGGATTCCTTGGATCTTTGATAGGGTTTCCACGAGTGATCTCTATTTGCTTAGTCAAAATGCCAAAATTTTATTTAAAAAAAAATCGAATTTTTAAAATAAAATCTTAAATATCGTAAAAATTACATGCTTCAAGCATCAATGGATAAATCCTAATGCTTATTAATAAAAGAGAAGTATCAATTTATCGACATATTAACAGATTTGACGTTAATCTAAATTTAAGCTGATACAGTTCTTAAATTTTAAGTTGCAAATTTGCAGAATAAGCAAAAGTTTTATGCACAGTTATAAAATTTTTTCGCCGTTATAAACAATGTAGTTAAGTTAAAAATATTTTTCAACGAATGTGGCAACAAAAACAAAATATAGAAGCAAAATTAACGCAGAATATGAAATGGGACTGCAGATAGCTACAATATGCATAGATTCTGTTAGTGTGTGTAAAAAAAGTGTTAACACATATCCCAGTTATTAAATATAATGCAATGGTAAATGATACATGGAGCACGAATGAATGAGTACAATACATTAATATTATATTAAATTTTTTTAATAAAAACGTAGTATTTTTTAAATTATCTTTACTTAGCCTATAACAAGTTTTGATTTGCTTTAAATATTATTTTACGACATATCCTTCAAAAGCTTTTTGGATGGGGTTCCAGGAAATACATAACAGTTTCAAGAGTTCCTTAAGGTATCCGACTACTTGCGACAACTCTTTTTAAAGAAATGGAGATATGGGGATTTTTTTGTGGTTTTCAGATTTTTTTAGTACATTTTCAGAAAAAATATGCTAAAATTAAGAAGAGAAAAATAAATAATTATTACTAAAATGGGAAAAAAAAAGGGTAAAAATTTACAAAAAATAACATAAACGGGGCTCATTCTGTACCATAAGTTTATGAACAAATTCTCAATTTTTCAATTATGATGTGTTGTTATGTTATTCATTTTCGAAATGACTTTCAGGATGAGAGATATTTCAATTTTTACAAAAACTAGAGCCCTTCATCTTAGTTATTATATGAAATTGCTTAAAAAAAACAGTGTTTATGTTCTCATAAGGGACTGCGAATTTTGTAATAAAATATTGATTGATAAATCTGAAGGTTAAAACACTTCTACTATTATACAGAACATACACACAAAAAAATTCAGTTAATTATTTTCAAAACATTTTGAGCCATCGCAGTCCCCGTTTGATCATTTAAAAAAAGAAACTAAAAAAAAAAACACACACACACATTTTGAGTAAACGTGTTTTAAAGTATGACGTGTCTTGCTTAAAGTAATGACATCTGCTTTTACCGAAACACTTGTAGTTTTTTCCTAGTGAACGGAAAGTAATAAACTTGGTATTTTTATAAAGCTAATAAGATGGCCTATAAAACAAAATCATAAAAAAATTTGTCAACTTTTGGCAAAATTTATGATTTTAGGGTAGTCGGATACCTTAAGTCAGGGGTGGGCAGACTTTTCTAGGGTGTGAGCTACTTCTAATTTTTTCAAGGTGTCGCGGTCCATCCAGTGTCAGTGACGCAAACAAGGGTGGGGGAGGGGTCCGGACCTGTGGACCCTTCCCCCGCCTCATAACCTTTGTGTTTTTCTGATTCATTATAGCTCCATGTATATAGCATGTAAAATGTAATTCAGTATATGATATTAGTAATTTTTTTATTTGTTAATGTTAATTATTTATTCAGTTTTTTATTTTTTGCTGTTCTTTGTTCCCGACAATCGACAAAATCAAAAAAATATGTTTGGCTGCGTATTGGGGTATGATACGAGAATGGTAGACTTCAACCCTCGACCCCCTTCCCTTTAAAAATTCTTGTGCACGCTACTGCTCAATGTCGTGGGTGTGGTGAGGCGAGGAAAAGGTTATTATTATAACTTAATAATAAGTACGGAATATGTACTTATATATATATATATATATATATATATATATATATATATATACCTACAGAACTAAAATAAAAAACAACAATTTTAAAACCGCGTTTAAAGCAAAACGCAAGATACAAACTTAACAATAATAGCCCCAAATATAATTGTATCAAATGATGCATTTATTATGAAACAATACAAAATTTATTAGAAAAATAAAACATTTTTATCTAAAGTTAGTTTTTGTTGTTAAAGTCAGTAGAAGGATCAGTCTGTGTACTGTCAGCCAATCTTGAATTTTTCGTATATAATTACTAACTGGTAAAATTTTTAGTCGGTCACCTCAAAATGTCTTGGCGGTCCACATGTCGATCGCGATCGACGTAATGCCTATCCTGGCCTTAAGTCGTTTGAAGACCACTGTCATAGAAAAGCTTCTGTATTACAAATACAAAATAATCCTCTCTCTTTGGAAAAAAAGTGATATGTACTTTTATCTGATTTCCAAATCCAAAAGGCTACTGCTTGGTTTATTCATAGCATATACCTTCCAGGCTGACAAAGGACTTAAAGAATAAATGGCCTGTGAGTCAAGTTCGTGGATCTATGGAAAATACTGATAACACAGTATTTATAACTGTCGTCGAAAAACTCGATCAGTATTCCAGTCGCGCAAATTCAAGTCATTGTGCGTCATATTTTGACCTAATTATATTCAATTAAATGGATTTGTTTTACAGCTGCGACAGTTAAGTGGTGCAGTTTGTGGCCAAAGATAACATTTAATAGGGACATTTCAGTTAATAAGGTTAAGGCTAACTAATTTTAAAAATGAACACACTGTCCTTCTTTAAGTATTCTATAGGTTAGTCGTATAGATATTCAGCTTAATAAAACTAATTTATGGCTTTATTTACGTTATCTTAACGACAGTACGACCTGAGGTACAGCGGTTGTTAGTAATATACATATATTTTATTCGAGATATAATTTATAACTTTTTTTAAGCAAATATTTCGGTCATTTGCCTGGAGTATTCCAATAGTAAAAAAAAGCTTAGATAATCCATGATTTTGCTTTCAATGATATAAAATGCATATAATATTGTCAAGTAAAATACTAGTATAGGTAATAATTGATGGTTTCCATAAAGTATTCTCACATAGATTAGTTAGTAACGGGTTCTATTAGCGATTCTGACTAATCTTCTGGGGAATATAGTTTTGATATGACGTCATATGATTATTAAAACCCGTTTCTGTAAATGAGCCGCGATTTATGTCATTGAAGGCTACTATTTAAAGTCAAGTGAAGAGGAAAGCTGGGGTCCTACAGCAGGGGTGACCAACCTTTTTTGGGAAGAGTGCCATTGTCTGATAAAAATTATGCGTGCCACTTTCAATTTTTCCAAATTATAAACAAAACAAAAAAAGTGAAAAAAATATTTCTTTTTCGCTTGTTATGGGATTTTTACGCAAATAACACACTTATTTAATGCAAGTCTATGTAGTGGTAATTTAAAAACAATGTAATACAAAAGTAAAAAATACTGCTTAGGTTCCAAAAAAAAAACTTCTTAAGAGTTCCATCAATTAAGTAAGGTACATAAAATAAAAATAAGTAATTTAAAACATTTTATTCTAAATAATTAGTAAACCGTCAGCACTTACTTAATGTGGCTTTTGTAATTGTACTCCCCCCCCCCCTCAATCGTGTATGTTAGGATTAGCTCTTGAAAATGTGAATAAAATCAAGTTGTTTTTTGTGCATATCAGCTAGTTTTTTTGAGAGATATTTTATTTTCATATTCATAATAGAAAATATTTATTCACAAACATGCTGATCCAATTTTTTTTTGTCTCAAATAACTGTATTTTATTAAAATTGTAAAAAAAAAAATTGGTATTTATTATTTTTTAAAATTTTTCAGTAAGTCTTCGCTTGCCACTATTACAACTCCGTTGTGCCACACTGTGGCACGTGTGCTACGGGTTGGCCACCCCTGTCCTAACAAAGACAAAGAAAATTATAGAAGCCAATAGTGAAATCCTGTGCCGTAGTGCAAGTTGAAAGAATCCGACGGGCTGCTCAAGGACTAGCATCATTGTTGATGATCGTTTTTTGAGAAGTAAATAATATAATTATTTAAACTGACGTGATTATGTAGCATAGGACTAATTTAGATGGTGATTAGAAAGTCATAATAAAGTTTATATTTTAAGAAAATGTTTCATCCTCTCTTTGAGGAACCCTAACACTTCAGCGGGTGAGAGCTCGCGACTAGTTAAATAGTTTTAAATAGTTATTTTCTTGAAATTAGTTGTAATCAAGTTTAAGTTGAAGTTACTGGTTTAAGTTACTCTAGGGAAAAGGGTGACGTACTTTGTTATTTGAACCCTGTTCAATGACAAGAACGACACTTCACCAGGTACCCCATTCTCAAAACTTCCACAGCAGGTCTACTATAATATCTGTAGCGGTATCATCTATATAAGCCAGTAACAACCTCTGTACCAAGGTGATCATTTTGGTACAGTGGTTAAATTACTCGGCTTCGGATCCGAAGATCGCGGGTTCTATCATGCCGGATAAGCGCGCCACTTCATATCTGACGAAATACTATAGAAATAATTTTATGATCAACAAATAAAGAAACTCTTAACTTTGAAGAAAAGGATTTGATACAGGTAGTCTAACAGATAGACTTTGTGATAGATTAACAGTATTTTATTCTACAAATAAAAGCTATTTTTGTGTAATTTGGTTACAATGTCAAATGTAGTAATAACGAGTTTGAACTGAAAGTTGTAGTAAATATCCATGGAGATAAAATTTTGTTTCGTGTGTTTCGTAGCCTCCAGAGTGGGAACCTGTTGTCGCTAGTAAGAACGAGAAATATCGGAAAATGCAATCTACACAAATTTTTTTTATTACGATATGTGAGTATAAAGCTGGGATTAAGAATGAAGAGAATGTAGAATTAATTCTATAAACAAACGAAAAATAACATAAGAGGAAGCGAAGTAAAGTTTTAAATGATGACTGGTACTGTTAACACACTAGTCTAAATTTATTTTTGATTTAATAACAAATTTTTAATGTAAAAGAGAGCATTCCTTGATTGGATTTCTGTTATTAATAATTTTAGAAAAATCCAAATAATTTCTTCATAAAGTAAAAATAAAAATAGAATAATGCACACCTCGTTGATTTGAAGGGTTCATATCAATTCCTAATGTTTTGGTAATTCTTTTTAGCATTCCGGTATGCACCTCTCTGTTAAGATTAGCACAAAAGAACAATATAAAACAGTAAATCGAAATAAGCTGTAATTATACGAAATAAGATTAGGCTTAGCTTGAGCCTTGTTCAGGACACACGGAATTTTTCATGCGAAGAATTGCAAGCCGTGATACGGAATAAATACATGAAAAAAGATGCTTAGAAATTTGACCTCTCTGTTCAAGTTTTCGAAACGAAAAGATAATCAAATTACATTGTTTAAACTATAAATCTGATTAGCTTATTTTCACAAACAATGTTCAATAGTCAGTCAATAATATTTCTGCTTGCAAAAACGTTCACATTGTCAATTTTAAAAACAAAAATACTGATTCAATACATTTTATTAAATTCTGAAATTGAAAGAAAACTCAATACCTAAAATGACAATAGAATAGCGTGCGTAGCTAACAATTCTCTTGAAGAATTATATATATTAATCAACAAAAAAAAAAAAAAGAAATACTTGAAATCTTTAAAAGTAATTTGTCTTAAGACGTTGTCGTATGCTAGTTCCAGCTAATATTTTAAAGGAGGTTTGAAGACTATGAAAACTTGTCAACTTTTTTGTTACCTTGAAAGGTAAAGTTGAAGTGCATGTTGAATCCCATTAAAAATAAATGGTCTCTCAAGTTTGTAATGAACACCGATAAATATTATATTCTTTGATTTTCTTGTTTGCTTTTTTGGTTTCATTCACTGTGGAAGGCTTTTCTTAAACGAATTGTTTATTTTAAGTCTCCCACCCTTTCGTCATCGAAAAAATTTAAATATATAATTTTCATTTAGGTTGTCAGAAGATTACGGTTGTGAAGTTCTTTGTTATCGTAAAATAAAAAACACTGATTTTGTTATTTTTTATGAAAAAACTAAAATAAAATATTAATTCATATGAATTATCTGCCTCAAGTTCTTCTTCTAGAAAATAACCTTGACATTAAAAATTTTCTTTGCAAATTCATCTGCAGTAGGTTCAAAACAACTCAAATAATATAAAAGACAATACATACTACTTTATAATTCAGATGGTTCTCAGTTTTGATAAATCAATGAGAAATGAAGGTCCTAATTAAAAAGCAACTAACAATAAAAATGTGTAATAGAAGATTTAGAAAACGTATCAAAAGATCAAATTCAAGGTAACAATTTTCTATCTATTTGCGGATATCTGTCAATAAAGAACATAATCATAAATTTAAAAAAAAAATTGTATGTGTCGGCTTCGTGCACGACTGGAGTTAACTCCTTAAGTACGATTGTCTTTGATTATATAGTAGCACAAACAAGGTACATAAATGCATCTCATATAATATTGAAAGCATGCATGCATTTTTAATTCTATTCACATTTTTCATATTAATTCGTTAAAATAAGATATACATATAATAATATACATCATT
Organism: Trichonephila clavata; assembly: GCA_019973975.1. Classification (NCBI taxonomy): domain Eukaryota; kingdom Metazoa; phylum Arthropoda; class Arachnida; order Araneae; family Nephilidae; genus Trichonephila; species Trichonephila clavata. The sequence continues at coordinate 48,183 of BMAO01037056.1, forward strand.
TTCGTAACATAAATGTATATTGTTCGTAGTATATGAGTACATTGTTATAAGAAGCTTGATTTACTTCATTATTAATATCACTTTGAATATTAATTACTATAATACTCTCGCCATTATTAATCACTGTGACAAGAAGCTTGTGGCAACTAAAGTATGATACAAGAATTTTTGGGGTTACGGTTACGAATTGTAGACGAGCCTGACGGTAAAGAAAAATGAAAGATGAAAATGGAATAACTTTAAATACTCAAATCCATATTAATGAACCTTAATCGAATTAAAAACTCAAGAAATTTATAATATATTGGTTAATTATCTCTTATTCGTTGGATGGTCAATTTACATAATTTCTGCTATGAATAAATTGTTTGGTATTTTTGTAAGTCTTTTGCTTCTATGGAGCAAAATGCTAACCATAAGAAAATAACTTTAATAACTGGAATAACTTTTTTCTTCTGTTTTTCTTTTGTTTTCTTATTTTATTGCTTTGTTTTGCTTTAGGAGTAAGCATCGAATGTAGAAGAAATCAGAGAGAAAATGGCGTTGTCATATCTGTATCGAAAACAGATTACAGATTATTGTTCATCTTCTCGCCACGTTTTATTGAATTCGCGTTCCGATTTGTTCTTAACCTACTTTGTTGTTGTCCCGTGATCGTCCGAAAAAGGACAAGGAATAAATCTTTCGATGGCTATTATTCTTCGCGAATATTTTTCTCTGCATGTGCTCTTGCATTGAGCCATGCTTCATTTCGTGCAAGAAAGTGTCTGGAAGAATATATAAAGAGTACAGACAGGTACTTTAAGAAGTGCAAAATGTAACTATTTTTAAGCATATCTAAATGTAATTTTTTATGATAATTTGTACACGTTTTAAGTGTTCTTCAAAAGCATAATAGAATATTTTAAAACACACAAATAGTGATGTATTAAGACTTTTGGGGGCTCTGGTCCCTTATATAAATGTAGGCTCTCCTTGCAGCACTTTTAAGAGGCCTGTGTCTTGCATACGTTATCCATACAAACGGTAACAAGTAATAAAAAATGTGCGTTACTCACAATCTCACAAATCAAGTCCCAAATCGACTTTACCGATTAGCACCTTTTGAATAAATGATTGTATGTAGTAGTAGGACTAGGCTTAGACACGGAAGACAGACATAACACAATAATGACGTCTTGTAGCTGTTGCCATATGACATATAACACTACTTTCCCAGTTTTTCGGAGAATATGACCGGGAATAACATTTAATGATAAAAACTTTTCAGATTATGATCTTACTGAGGCTGAGAACGAGACGAGCCCCTGGGTTTGGATCCAATCGGTACGAGCCTTAAAACGTCCTTACCCATAAATAAATGTATTATAAATAGTGTTCAACTAATAACAAATTAAAAAATAAATTCAAAACTATTTTTAGGAAATTTTTATGTATATGCATTTAATACTTATAGTCTTAATGTTCTCTAAACTATGTACTCATATTAAAAGAAATTCTTTTAAAGAGCCATGTATGTAATAACATTTAGAGATATCAGAATCTTATATTTGATTTGAATTCTATATTTGCAAAAATATCAAACTTCGGAGCATGTAGAATATTATTAATTATACTAAAGTTACTGTGCTTTTATGCAAAAGTTTGAAATTTTTATTTTGATTTCAGTTCTCTAATTAGAACGAAATTGCAGGTTTACAGGTTGATTTAATTCAGTTACAGGGGGTTTAACTATAGGAAGAAAGCGTTATTCCATCAATACAAGTAAAAAATGGAAGACTCCGGGATTCTGTCTAGTACAAGAAAGGAACCGTGAAAGACTCTAGATATAAGAGTTTAAAAAATTTTCTGCAAAACATTAAAAAAAAATATTTCTGAATAGCCCGTAAGTGGTGAGCAGAGTGCGATAACCTCAGTTAACAAGTGGAAGAAAGAAATATTAAGAAGCATGCGTGTGTATCAGATCTCAGCAAACAATATTTCCTGTGCCTAGGGACATTACTTGAAAAGTAGCTTACAGAATAGCAAAATGTTTGGTAGTCTTCAGGGCTGATATTCAAGCATTTGCCCCTGCAATGGCACCGCATTGAGACTAATTGTCAAAAGAATTCAAAGCATCATATCACTGGATGGTGGACTTCCATCAGCAAATTGTAACTGTATTGAATTTAATGTCGATGCTTCAGAAGAAAATAACATATCTATTTGAAAAAATGTAAATTATTGTGTACATGACAAGTAAGATATTGCCTTAAAAAAAGCTCTAATTAATTCTGGCAAGGGCGAGTAAATATTTGCGGAAGCGGATGATACGTGAGGGTCGCACCCTTTTAAAATTGTTACATTTATAAGTTAAATTTGCATCTCAAAAAAGGTATGAATTGAAATATATATAAAAATCAATAAACATAAGTTAAATAAAATAGTGGTAGTTTTATTATTGAGCAAATCTCATATCTATAGCAGCAAGCACATTTATTCAATTCCTACTACTCACTCTCTCTCTATATATATAGGGATATATATCCCTATATATATATGTATCTTTTTCAAATTTTCAATCGTTAATAAAATACTTTCTATTCAGCCAATCGAGTTTTAATACATTTTTTTTAAACTTGTAGTAAATGACACTTCATGTGTTAATACAGTTTTTTTTTCAAATATTAATTGATTAATTAGATTAAATTAATTACCAGTTCTCGACGCCAACTTATATTCCTCTCCATTGTTGTGGCAATATAACTGTTAAAACAATGACAAAAGTTGGCGTCGAAAGCCGGTTTTTCAGCTAAACTGGCCAAATCGGGTGTGCATTGTTGCAACAATGCAGACAAATCAAGCTCTTTTTTCAATTCCTACTATTAGTTCACTCTCTCTCACCACCACACAATACACACACACACAACACACACAAAACAAAAACACACACAAACACACAAAAAAAAAAAAAAAAAAAAAAAAAAAAAAATATATATATATATATATATAATTCAAAAATATAAACAAAATAGTTATAAACATAAGATAGCTATAATTATGATAGTATAAAGTCTTAGCCACAGTAGTACTATAGCAAACTCCTGGCCTTAGGAATCATGATTGCAGGTTTAAACAAAGTTTTGCGGCTAGCCAACCTTCACCTGTAATATCCAATACTCTGGGCTATATATATATTTATTTATTTATGTATCTTTTTCAAATTTTCAATCGTTAATAAAATACTTTCTATTCATCCATTCAAAGTAGGAATTGATTTAATTTTTTTTATAATACTTGTTTTTGAATCAGTTTAATAAGACAAATGTACTCTATCATACTTTTCTACAATTTTTTTTAAAATCAGGAGTGAGTTCGCTTGTTAAAATTCTTATTACAGCCCGCAAATTAATTCAGCCAACTTGCCTCTATATTTACTGCTGTTGATCTTCAAGCAAGAAAAAGTTTGCTCGCACATATATGTTGACTCCAATATAGAGAACATCCTCTGTCTATTTGGTTTTCTGACTGTCAGGACAAGCCACAGAAATCTTTTGGTGGGCCTCTATTTACCCACTCGTGTTGTAGGGTCTTATTCTTGGAGACAAAAACGCAGCGTTACTTGCAAATATTGTAATGCTGGTAATTAAATATTAAAATCCAAAAATATGATATTTAGTATCAGGTTTATTTTCATTTCCATTCCATTAGTGTTCATCAATAATGTATAAGTAAATAAAAATACATTCCAAAACATAAACAACTGCACAATAATATTTAAAACAGCACGATTAATTAGCCGTAATTGCTCTGGAATATTTGGAATTTTTGCAAGCCAAATACATTGGATCGGATACCAGACGGCAAGTACACAAGAAACAATTTCGTTTTATTTATCGGAACACATGGCCTTCTTAAACAAAGGTTTGTTTTCTAAAAATCATAAACACATTCATATTTATATTTCAAATTAATCATTCATTGCATAATAAAAAGCGTTTAATGTCTTTTTCATTAAAATGTGACATACAATTCTCTTACTCCACCTTTTTAAAAAATTTTAAAATACCGGCGGCTTTACATCAGGTGTACAGTATCGTAGGCCGAATTAATATGGATTACACAGAAACAGATGAAAGAGCTTCCGCACTTTTCAAGGATGCAGGACATGAGGTGTTCTTATCCGGAGTGAAATTAAACTACGTAAATCAGTTTTTGAAGGTCGGGTGGTCTGGAATTCACAGCGGCAAAACTTTCTTTTTCACTTGGTGGTTGCAAGGCACTCCCTTTTTACGTAGTTCCTACGTTAGGACGTTTAACCCACAATCCATTTAAAAATTATTTTTAAAAAATACCTGTTGGGATTATAACAACTAAAAGGAAGTTTGCAGTTTATGTAAAAAAAAAATCGGTTAGCTGGTTTGAATGCCTCTTAAAAACAGGACGGTGTCTGTCATGACAAAATAGGACACAAAATAGGAAAATGATTGTTACTACTTTAATATGTATTGCTTGTATAGTAATTTAAATTATTTTTGCTATAATTAATGAATAAGTGTTGATTTTAAATAGTTGGCATATATAAATGTTCTTGTTGTTGCCATACTACGACAGTATCAAACAGAGGCCCAGTGGCGTAGGAAGCCATCGCAAGGAAGGGCCTGGAGTCTAGAGGCCCCAAGGCCTAATTGACGCCAAGTATGGCTTGGAGCCCAAACCTTGACTTTACAGGGGGCCCCTAATATTCTCTGCTACGCCAGTACCGAGGTCTACAAAAATTCATCGTGGCAAGGAGACAGATTACGTCTGTCGCTTTGATCGCACTTTTGAGCACCACATAAATGACAAAAAAAAAAAAAAAAAAACCAAAAAAACCACAGGCTTTGGCAAAGTTTTTGCCGATTTTGAGGAAGAACATCCTGGGGGAGGTTTCGGGGTCTGCCATCCCTCTTGTCCCACCACCAACCTCACGAAAAGCCTTTCGGATCGCCGAAGACTTAGAATGCTCCAACGCTTGTGTGTGTGTGTTGTGTGTGTGCACACCACTAAACATTTACAAACATTCATGTCTTCTCCAAGATTTGAACCATGGTTCTCGGTACAATATGGTCAACGTTCACTAACCACTTTCCCGACTGGGTGGCATACATCAATATATTGTATAATTGTCACCAAGAGGCCCATATTTGGCTACCAATATATTGTATCAGACAATGTTTTTGAAATATCTGTTTAAACAATAATAATTAACTTAATTTTCAAAAATATGTTATTACATTGTTGAATTTCATCTATAACTCATATTGAACCGAAGTAAAACTCATACAAAAATTAAATCACTTTTTATCTATCCATGGATGCATTATAATACTTTATACATTATCAAGAATTCATTTATCATCAAGAATTCATAATCATCCAATCAAGAATTCATAATTAAGAATTTCTTGAATTCATATTGAACCGAAGTAAAACTCATACAAAAATTAAATCACTTTTTATCTATCCATGGATGCATTATAATACTTTATACATAATCAAGAATTCAAGAAATATCTGAAGTGGAACCAAATTATGATGAAGGTTTCGACATTTTTGAGGCTGCCATGTTTATATAGAGAACTGGTCCTTCGTCATTCGGTTATCTGCTTGGTATATTTTTGGGTGAAAAGAATTTTCCACTTACGATTTTTGCCTGAGACAGCGGACTTGGCGAAAAATATTTGTTCAGGTCGCCAATATGGTAAAGAAAACTAATTGTAATGAGTTGCCATGCATCATTAGAGCAAGGAAAATAAATTCAATCGTTTAACATACAAAATATGTTTAATTAAAATTCTAATTTATTTTTTAAAATCCAAGATAAGCTTGGAAAGTTGATAAATATTTAAAAATTACATTAACATATTGATTATAATATTTCAAAAACTTTTTTTCGAAATGAAAAATCCGCTGAGTTTTGTACAGATATCACAAATTCTCACAAGAATTAGGTAATCTTCCAAAATTCATGAAAAACGATGAATATGCATTTTAGATTATCTAAAGAATGAGCTTAGACTTTGTTTTATTAGATAAGTATCATTTCAGGAATTTCGCTTTAAGCCAGTCTTCGTGTTCCGCCTTTTCTTTGTTGCTCATAACAAAACATTAACCTCGTTGAAGTCTTTTTTTTACGACAAACAGGACAATCGTGAATTTTAATGATGCTTTTGTTTTGAAAACCTTTTTGAAACGGTGTTTCAGAAGAAAAAAAATTGAAATGTCATCTTAAAACATTAAAATGAGATTCCTTTTAATTTTTATATGGTTCAAGAAAAATGATCTTTTATCAAAGTTCGTAAACATTGATGTTAATAGAATATTTCATATTTTCAAAACTAAAATAAAGTAAATAGTTTGAAGAAACCCAGAGTCGATTAAACACTTCATGTTGAAAATGTAAATGTTATCTGACGTATTAGACAATTTATCGGCAATTACTTTAAGGCTGAGGAAAAATATTTTAATTATTGAGGGGCAAAAAAAAAAAAAATAAATAAAAAAAAAAAAAAAACAGGAAAATAGAGTAAAAGAACAAAATAATGGATAAGAAAACAAAATACAGAATTCAGTCCTAATTAAGTTACAGAAAAATCTAATATATTAAATTAACCCTTGGCATACAATATTGGCAGGAATTTGATGCATACCTTTCCCTGCGAATTTCCGTTGCTGCTCAGAAATGCGGATAACCCTGAGCATTCGAAACAAAATAAAATCGATGCAAGATTATCTGCATAGACAGTCTCGTCGGGGACTGTTTTTGACGTTTCGGAGATGTCTAAGTCTACAATGGCATATGAAATGAATGATGTTTGTAAGTTGTCGTTTTATGTCAGGTGTTTGAATAGGAAATTGCAATTCAAACCTAAAGGTAGTGATTGTAGAAAGATGGATCTCCAATTAAATATACATCAGAAATATCCGAATTTTGGAAATTTAATCAAATGAGGAGGTTTAACTATATATAATGTATCCAAAAATTTTCGTTTCAAAATGATAGAATATCTCTACAAGTATTATGCTGTCAAAATATTTTTTTTTTGGATCCACCCTTATCAAATGTAATAACCCTGACTGGAAAACCTTTAGAGAAATTATGAAATTCAATTGATATCTTTTTTATGATTTGACCTGGATGACCTTTTCCTTCCTTAAGCCAAGGATAAAAAGCTTAATAAAGATAGCAGGCTTATTTATTATCCCCTGTTTTATATGGCTTGACCAGTATCTGCTTTCTCATGATACAAATATTGAAACAATTTTGATTCAACCAAATGATAAATTGAAACAAATATAGGCGTAGTGAAAATAATTTTATTTTTTTGAGACGAGGCTTTTGTTGTGTCGTTGGAATTAATAATATTATTGGAATAAAAAAATCTGTTTTTTAGCAGCCTGCATTAAATTGTTTGCTATCTAATGACTGTATGACTGAGTGTTTATTAACGTCGAACTCTAAAGTAATACGAGAGCTATTGGCGACGGACCTCGTAATTTTGAACCAAAGACAAGAGATGAGGGAGCTGGAATCCTCCTCTCCAAACTTTCACACCATGCCAACGGGAACTCGTGAAACGCGGACCATATGCTCGTGATCCTGATCACTAGGCTACCGCGGCCACAACAGGTTCCTTGTACTCATGCACTTTGTTTTTTAGAACACTTTATTATTTATTTTTAACGTTTGAGCGAAATTATATGCGAAAAGATTCTATTTTTTAAGTTTTGTGCACAATTTTTATATATTTGAATGAAAACAGTACAACAAATATAAATCCTTTACTACCAGTAGCTCACACAAAAATTTTTCAACGGTCGAAAGACACCCTCAACTCGTATCATACCTCAAGACAACACAAATTGATTCTTCTGATTATGTCGATTTTGTTAACAAAAAACAGTAAAAAATAAATTATTGAATTAATAATTAGCATTAATTAATAAAATAAATAGTTAATTACAAGTACTTTATAAAATTTTACGATATAATATAATAGGATTATCATCAATCGAGAAAAACTCGAGCCCTTAGAAGGGGGTCCGGACCACTAGGATACCCCCCTACCCCTTGTGTTCGCCACTGTTTACTACTTAAGATTTGTAAATCAAACCAGAACTTGATAGTACTGCCTCTACAGTTAGTGTACAGAATATATTTCTATACTGAACCAAATACAATAGGTGGGTTCAATGAGGTAATTATTACGCTATTTCAAAATCACTAAACCTTTTGCTGTTTACCTTGTCTCCATGTAAGTAAATAAAAAGGGTAAACGTCATTTGTTTAAAAAGTATCTCTAGCAATCCCAAGATTCATCTAAGTGACCCGAGATTTATTAGAGGGATTTTCAACTAATTATTATCTGTACTCACCTTAAAAGTGAAAGCGAGTTCGAAAACATCATTTAAATTTTAAGATAATCCCTTAATGTTATAGCCAAAAAGAAAGTCTATGTATGGTATGTATAAGCGGTATGAAGTATTAGTTCACATTAATAAATCAACGTACTCTAATGTGTTATTAAGACTTCACTTACGACCTTTGTAGTATTATCACATTCAGCATGCTAAACAACCAATAATCTTCACTCCTTCGCATCAAACAAGATGCTGCCTTCAACGCAAATCCATACCACAAAGGTACAAAAAGATTTTTTTGTTCTTTCTCACTGAGAGGAAACGTTCATCATCTCTGACCTATCAACCTAGAAAAAAAAATACGACGAACCGAAATTAGCATAGATAGCTCGTTATTTGAAGAGCCAATTTATTTGGCATGTATGCGAAATTATTCGTTACTGTGTAATAAAAAACCACGGTAATTGGTCACGAGCATAATTTTTTATGCCGAAAAATGGATCAATATGAAGTATCAAAATGCTTAATGCTTTCAATTAGAAGAATAATTTGAGTGGAATTGGTTATTTTGTTTATTCCTAGGTTCGTGTAAAACCACAAATTTAGATATTATGCTCGCGGTATACTTCTAAAGCACGATTCCCATTTGTGATCTGTTTCGTTTAAATTACATTTGTTTATTTATTTTTTATGATAATAATCTTCCACCATAGTTGTTTTGTTTCAGTAGAGCTTGCTTTCACTGCTACGTGATTCTGTTATTCGCTTTTTCTCCAAAGATCAAGCATATTTCAATTTGTATTGTTTGGAAAGTGAAATAAATTTAATATTTGGTTGTTATTATTTTGTAACAGCAGAGATAAATTCTTAAATCAGGAATCAGAAGCTGATCAGAAGGCAATGACATATTTCCGAGTCCTTCTGTAAACCAGTTCGAACACAATCCTTTACTATTCTGTTTATGAAAGCAAAATAAATTTTTATCAGATTCCTTGAATATTAAATTTATGGATTAATTCATTTGAAAACGGATTCCCTATTACATTAATGAATAAATAATTTCTTAGGTATACTGCATATTATACGACTGGTTAAAAAATTTCTTAAATGGATTACACGCTACAGAGTAAATTATTATTTCGAAGTTGGTCGACACATTACACAAAAGGATTTATTACTTCTCAGGTAAAACATACGTTACACAAATGAATTAATTATTTCTCATACGGAATGCACATATTGCGCAAATAGATTATTTTCTCAAGGATTATAAGATACACGAATCGATTAAGTATTTCTTTGATGGATAGTTATGGATTTTCTAAATTTGGACTAATAACTTCAGATAATTCATTAAAAAAAATAATATATAACACAAAAGTTAACCGTTACAAGTCCATATGACTGCTAAGAGTAAATATTAATATTTTACTGTTTAGTTTGCTAAGACGTAAAATAAATAAAAAAAACTTAAGAAAAACGCACAACAGTAAATGTTTTTTTGGATCAATGTGTCAAATCAAAATGGATCAATGTTTAGTTTTTTAAGCATTTGTTCAAATACAATCTATTATTGCACAAAATTATATCTACCGAATAACATAAAACCTGCGAGAAAACACAGTACAGTAGAACGTCGTTTATCCGAATCAATTGGGACCGGACACCGTTCGGATACGCGATTGTTTAGATAATCGAAAACCGATTACGATCCATGCAGTATATGAAACCGGACACTGTAGGAATATTGAAAATCATCCCATGCGGGAAACGTGCTTGAAGAAAAAGCAAAATAGTTGCAAAATATGTCGCAATTTTACCTTTATTGTGGAAAATAATCACTTATTTTTCGCTGTACCATTGTATACCTTCGTTTTTTTTCCACTGCATGGTCTCTGATTCTCTTGAGCAGCAGTAGTTGAGTAGGACAGTTCTCTGGTTGTTGTTCGTACCACTCCATAGCTGTCTCTAACACAGAAAAACGCGTCAGCATTTTATGGACCCTTGCTCCTTTCGTCGTTGTTCTTGTCTATGTCTTCATCCGTTTCATCGCCGATAGGGTCGGATTCTTCTTGCACGGAAGTCACAATCTCGTCATCATTTGGCATTTGAAATCCACAGTCTTCTGCATCGCATGCCATCCAGGTTTCTACATCGACAAAACTCAACAAAAGAGCACGCAGACACTCTCTGACTTGGAAACAAACTGACCTAATATTCCGCTCAGATGTTTACCAAATCACACAACTGAAATTCCCCAAATATCCCTCACCTTAGGTTTTCCCGTAACTTTTAGCCTCACGCGAGACACTTGTTGAGCATTACACTGTTTGAAAACCTATCCGGACTTTGATTCGGGTATTTGACGCCCCGGATAATGTACGTTCGGATAAACGACGTTCTACTGTAACACATTACTACAAGACAAGAAACTGAAATAAGTACCGTAAAAATCTGGTGTATAACGCGCACCTATAGTTTCAAGCTGCAATTTTTAATTTTAAGAATGTTCGCCCTATAACGCGCACTTTTGTTACAAAGAAACCATTAATGTACGTGTGCGTTGATCTTATGTTTTGTCATTTATTCCAAATTTTCGAAAAAAAATAGCATATTTCTAGAACTACAACCCTTTAAGTCCATGAGAGGAATTCCATTTCTATCAAATAAACGGTATTTCGATAAATGTACACGTCTAATTTTTTTCTATGCTCTCATCTTTATTTATTTTTAAAGCTCTCATTTTTATACCGGGTGTATAACGCGTACCCGTAAATTTCGATCATATTTTTTGTGTTCAAAGTGAACGTTATACGCCGGATTTTAAGGAAAAAGGAATGAGAATACCGTCCGGATATGTTTTATCACTGGCGCCAATTGATTTGATAGTTACCGTAAAACTCTGAGAACATCGCGCACCACCGTATAATGCGACCTCCCCCCCCCTTTTTTTTTTACGGAGAAATCCGAAATATACGTGTGCAATGTTCTATGTTATGGTCATTCATTCGAGATATTATTCTAAGCTTTAGAAAAGATAGTACACTTCTAGAACAAAAAACTTTTAGTTTTATAAGGAATGTCATTTCTTTTAAATAAACGGTATTTCTATTTACGCAGAAGTCTAATTGTTTTATATACTCGTTTTTTTTTAAAGTTTTTAAATTTCTCATTTTTATACCCGGCGTTTTGTGAGCACTCGTAAATTTCGATCTTATTTTTTGTGTTAAAAGAGTGTTATACTTCATATTTTACGTAATCCCCCCCCCCAAGGTTCCGCTTACATAAGTGCGTTCGGCATACTGACACTTTATGTAAAAAATGCAGTTATACGGGCATAACTAAATACGAATATCACCAATTTTAAAATAAGGAAAATGTTTCCGTTAGTTGTGTGAAAGGATTAAAACATGAGAAACAATACAAATTTAATCACTTTTCCTTGCCCTATTAAATCTATACCATGTATTCCAGATATATTTTGATACTTGTTGAAACTGATTGCTTAGAACAGTGTCAGCTTTTAACACTTAGTTGTTTAAAAATAAACGAAATTGAGTCACTTTAGTTGATACTTATTCCTAGGGAAATTGTGCCCTGACGGTATAAAGGTTAGCGACATTGCTAAACCACAAGGAATCCCGAAGAAAGCATGGATGTTTGTAAATGTATAGTGCCTGTGCAGCATGGGGTCACTCAAAATATTCGCAGGTGTAAGTCCTTTCGAAAGGTTGGTGGCTGAGGAAGAGAAATGGTAGACACCTTGACCAACCTTCAGGGTGCATTCCCTCAAAATTGGGGTGGAACACCAATTTTGAGGGACTCTTAGGTGATCTGACACCGTAGTGGGGCCGGAGTAGCCTGGTGGTCAAGGTATAGGATCATAACTGGCATGAGTTCGAGCCCAGTACCCCTAAAGACCCGCGGAGTAGGGAAGCGATGCAAGTTAAATCTGTCGAGAGCTCAAACGTCCTCCCGTTGGTTTGGTGTGGTAGATAGGAGAGAGGGTGCCAGCTCAAGTGTCGTCCTAGTCACTTGACCATGGCTCAAAACTACGAGGTCCGTCACCAAAAGCTCTCATGCGCGACGTTAATATTCACTCACTCACTCACTGACACCGTAGATCACCTAAGAAACAACGACAGAGAAAGGAGATCTTAAGTACAGTGATCTTTGAAAATTTTATTCTAAACAATCAATGTCTGAACAAAGAATTTATATGTTTACACTTTGTGAAATATAATGTACCTAAATATATGTTAAAATACGGGACTATTCTATTTTTATTAAATTTTTTTATCTACAAATGATTTACTAAAATATCGAACAATGACTATTAATCATTATTCATGGTTTCTTTTGTTATAAATATAATGAAATTCAGTTATTTTGCATAATAAACTGCAACCATCAGTTGATGTAAATCTTACAGCTCTTTTGACGCATGAAAAAAGAGATGGACTAAGAGATTATTTCTATTCTTCTGACTTAACCAAAGAAAGAAGATAGATTCCTCTTATCTTAATGGAGCAGAATGGCAAAATAGGGGCAAACATTTCTGCTACCAAAGAATTTAATTCTGATTTTGTAATATTTCTTTTGTCTTTTTGTTTCGCAGGAATTAAGGACGCGTCTAGCAGTCTGATGCTTTTGCAATAACGGCGTATCTTAAAGTTTGACATTAGAAGTAACTCTTTAAAAAGAAAAAAAAGTAACAGGAGGAAAAAAGCTCTATCTAAAAAAGAATAGGTTATGAACATTCAGAAGATATTGAAGATCAAAAGTCTAAATCCAATGAAATAAAATTTTATTTTGTATAAGTATTCCTTTACCAACATAATACTGGTGTGTGTGGTATTTAGAACACATGGAAAGAAAATCTTCTGAAAAACAAAGCCTGTATTTTTTAAAAAAATAAGAGAAAACAGTAAAAAAAAAAATAGCATACCACAGTATTTTGTAAAGAAAAAAGTTTTTTCCCTCGACAACAGTGGCGTCTATATATTTCTTGAAGCCCTGGGTAACTTTGCAAAAGTAAACCTCACTCACAACCCTTTAAGTAGACAGTACATACGTTGTTAAATTCGCTTTCAAAAGGCTAACCTTTAACAAATAAATGTGCGTGACTCAATCTCATTATTATTAAATCGCCTGCCGTCTTTCACCTAAACGGCCGTAGGTCTAGTACTGAACTTAAAGGACGGACTTGACATAATAAAATAGCCTTGACACTGTTGCCAGTTGACCTATAGTTGAAAATTCCCAATGATTCGGAGAATATTTTCAGGAATAACATTTGACGATTAAAATTATTAGGATCATGATTTTATTGAGACCTAGTCGAGAACAAGACGAAGCCCTCTGCAGTGGCTCTGGGCTCACACCTAGTTGGCCCATGCTTTAAAAAGTCCCTACTTCAAAAGTAACAAAAGTAGTTCATAAAAGCCTTCAACTTGGTGCAAACGCAAGAAATATATCGTTAAAATAATAAATTAGATATACATTATTTTAGATCCACTTAAAAAACAGTCTTGTTTGATGACCAAAGTTAAACATCTTCGAGGGGCCGTGGGTAGCCTAGTGGTTAGAGCATTGGACTCCAGACCGGAAGGCCTGGGTTCGATGCCCGATGCCAGCAAATACCCGCCGAGTATATACGGAAAACGTGCTCGTTAAATCAGTGGGTCCGAATGGTGTCGCCATCTATCGTGTTGTACCGGGCAAAATCGCACTTTCACCTTCATGGGGACTCAAAAGCTTAGGATCCCCTCAGGGGGCTCACCTTCTTTAGGTGAGTACGGGTGTCACAATCCCGAGGTGCCCTAGTGATCTTTTCCTTTTCCCACGGGGTTTACTGTCTTTGGTAAACATGGGCTTCACGAACCCGGGGTACCCTAGTGATCCTTCTCTATTTTCGACCATCTTTCTTGTCATTCAATTCATTCTTTCTTTCTCTTCCCGTCTAGACCACAGATATTAAAACAAATGTTTGGCGCAATATAGCCGAAATCGGCTCTTGCGCCAATAAACCCCAAAATCACTCACCAAAAGCTTAGGCTAACGACAGGCGTCAGATTCTAGCCCTTAACCGCGATGAATTTCGTGGACCTTGATCTGGTATTACTGTCGATCAGGTAGCATAATCAACAACAACTACAATCTTCGAAATCAAAGACAAACGAAACTAATTTGAATGAATAACATAACTATTGTTTTTTTACATTGAAACATAACTGGAAAAGCTTAGGACACAAACGTTTTTTCCCCGGGCTTGTTAAATAGTTTGACTTTCATCCTTGTGTGGTTTAGATTTATATCATAATAATTAGGTAAGGAAATAGTGCACTCTTAGTTAGTAGCCAACTGTAAGGGATTCGTGGACCACTAAATATACAACTTTATACTTGACGGACCTTAATATGATTGGCCACTATAAGGGACGAATCATTGTAACTATATTGTCTTTACATTTTAATATCACTTAAAAGGAGCTTCACCAAAAGCAAGAATAAACCGACAACGAAAAATAATATCTACAAACGGTTATGTCGCCAATTTACCAAGGTTACCATCTCTCACTTTGAAATGTCACTAGAAACTCAAAAGTAGCTGAAAAGTTTCTAAACTCGGAAGGAATTTTGCTTAAAGTCTCCATTTCATAATACATTTTGCTATTCGTCATTTTTGACACTAAATGCTTATAAAGAAAAAAAAATAAATTTTTAAATAAATTTTTTAGCGGACCATCAAAATTTTTACAAGGACGGTTTTTACAATTTACGGTTGGGGACCGCTGTCCTAGACTTCGACCAGGTTGTGTTTTTATGACCAATCAGTTTTAAAATAGAATAAAAAATAAGTCATTTTTCGTTAAGAAAGCTTGCATATATTTAACTGCTTTAGCCATTTTCTAGAATTCCATGTTTTTTCATAGATTTTTAATTCACTGTAGCTCGTATAAATCAGGAAGAAATGTATTAACCAGCATATCTTAAACCATGTCAAATGACCAACTTCAAGTTTTTTCAACAATTATGAATAATGATGAAACTAAAATTGTCGGAAGTAATAGTGATTACATAACAAGTAGAAAATTAATAGTGATTATCAGTACTTTTAAGCGTCGGCAGCAATCCGTTAGCTTATGTGACGTCTTCAGGAACACAGTCAATACCTTTCTTTTTCTTTCTTTTTTTTACACGGGGAATGAAAGTAAATTATATGCTTACTGTGTCATATTTAACACATAAATTATACACTATCAGTAAAGAAAATACAGAGAGCTGACATTTAAAATGCCTGACAAAAATCAGATAGCCCGGAAATAGTTCTTGAATGAGTATACACTCTCAGAATATTTCTCAAATCTAAAAATGAAACCGGTTTTATTACGCGCAGTTTTGATAGCCGTACACCATCAAAGCTTCTCTGTTACGGGAAAATAGACGTTTTTTAAGAAAAAATAAAAAAATTCCAGAAAAAATTTGTATTAATCGATTTTAAAACATTAATTTGTTTCAGAAAGCAGCGAACAAGTGATACAAAAGCTACTTAAAATGTAACTCTCTGAACTCAAAACTACATGGCATGAGTAAAGTAAAATTTAAAAAAAAAAAATGATTTTTAGTTACAAAAGAACATAATTTTATCTACTATAAGTTATTTGTCATCCATGACCATAATTAGAATAATAAATATTATACGTTTTTAAAATAAAGTTGAAGTCAATCTTCGAATTCTTAAAATTCAATCTTCTTAAAAAGAACGACGGCTAGAAACAAGTTAAAAAAATGAATTAAAATATTGATAAAACACATTTAATATTCGTAGAATTAATAGTTTTTCCGCATAGTACATAACTACATTGATAATTTTAGCAATAAAATTAGTTCTTTATTTGTTGGATATATAATTAGAACTTCTTAGAATTCTTAGATATTTACGAAAAACACTTTTCAACAAAACTTGTTCTATTTCCGCATTACTTATCATAACCGCCACGTATTTATTGCCATGAATATTGTTACATTTGTGATAAGAAAGTCAAAACACGAGATTCAATTTTTACGCAAAACGTCATATTTTTAAACCCGATTTAAAATGTTTTATAAAATATAAAAAAAGGGACTATACCTTATTAATTATTTATATTTATAAGAATTGAGACACTTGATTTTTAATTCTATTCGTCACGTTTGAAAGCCAAATCCTTATGAATTTTCATGCATGAACGACATCTGAATATCATTTACAGCTCGGCATTTTCTTCTGTAATGTAACAGTTTAAAGAACGGAAAAAAACAGAAATTAAGTAAAATCGTATTTCTTTTCACAAATACGCGACAAATTAATAAGAGTTTATAGAACTAAATACATTATATGCACTAGAATTACATAAAATTACTAATGTGCACTGTAGTACATGGTTTTTAAAATTAGTAAATGTAATTCAATTTTATCATCCAGTAATTTATGATTAAAAATGATATAATGCGGAAAACTCCATCTCATCCAACTGCAGTCAGAGAGTAAGATTCACTCACTCAATTTATATCGCCAGTATCTTTCTCAATTTTCATGACATCCTTCGGAATTTTTTAAATCTAAGCTGGCCTGTACTATTAGCTAAAAATTTAAAGAGGAAAAGTAAAATATAAAAATATTTGGCGCGAGCGCAGGAAAATACAGCTTTCTTTAAGTGCTTATATGTTATTGAATATACGATTATTTAATTCCGAATTTCAGTATAAATGCTTTTCTCGTACGCTGTCAAGATTTCTGTAAATTTTGTGAAATTTCGATGCTATGAGATATAATACTTCTGGATATAAGAAAAAAAATGTGCAATTTTTAAAAGAAACATTTGTATTAATCATAAATAGAAGAGCTACATGCTTAATAGGAGCATATATAGGAGTTAAAACTCATACAAATGTTTATAATTAATTTTTCTTCTAAAGTTACAAAAAAGGTTTCATTTTTTTTTCTGATTACAGAGTACAAAAATGCTTTTTTTACCCCTTTCTCCTTAAACTTGGTGATCCTCTAAATATGAACGTCGTTGCAACCTCAATGGAAAGTGTATGTTTTAGCCCTTTCTTCACATTCGAAATGTACAAGAATTTTCCTCAATTATTCCGAAAGAAATTCAAAGAAATTTCTAAAATCCAAAGTGTCTCTTTTGACTTTGCGTTATATATTATATAAAAGCTTTCTTGAGATGTCTCGATTGACTTATACGCACATACACTCACAATTACATATTTAAACAGAAAAGAAACCCAGCACTATTTTTCAAAACAATTGTCAATACGCTAAGTTGTAATATATTCCGGTGCTGATAACCTAATCAAGAACAGAACTTAAAAACATATTTAAGCAGTTTCTTAAAACAGGATGCATAAATATCGGTCACATTTTTATAAGCCTATTTTTAAGCTATAATTACAACCAGAGTCACCCGGTGAAACCGACATGGCTCTGCGATAAGACCGCCTTTCAGAAGCATTTCTCTACTTAAGCGCAGACAATTTGCATTATTTAGCATTAATAACAGCTCAATATGGTTATCTTAACATATTAAGGGTTTAAAATAACTTAGAGATTGAAACAGTTAACGATCAACTGGGTGTACCCAAAAGTTCACCGGGTCTGTCACACCCATGGATCGGTTAAAGCTGGGTTAATTGAGAAGAATCACTGGTGGTGTTACTTTTACGACACATGGACTCATTTAATTCTGGAGACAACAGGAACAGTTGTGGCAGCATACTTTCCACGCCGCTTCTCGGAGTTACAAAGTAAACACTAAATCAAAGCTAAAGGTCTCGCTTAACACATAAAACCAGAGGTTAAATCCCATTAATATGCGAGGAATTAGCAACGGGCCCTTTCTTTTCCGCTTTCTTGGTGTCTCCCGAAAGCGCACAAGAAGCCATTGAGTCGTGTAACCTACATTAAAAAGTTCTTTATGAGACAAACTCCACTGTTTACGACGTTGTTTATAAATGCAGATTTATTTGAAGTTACAAAACCTTCATGAATATGCTGAAGAATTAAGATCTGAAGCAATGGTGGCGATAAAAAATGTTTCATAGAGTGGTGTAATTTGATTAGGGATAATTTTTTGAAGGTATTTGAGAGTGTCTGAGCGCGCATTTCAATCTTTGAGATTACTCTCTGCATTTGATGCAATTCATCAAATACTCGTCAAATATTTAACCTTGAAGAATTGACACTTTTAGAGAAGAATTGTTTTTTTGGGACCAAATTATGCTGCTTCCCTCCCTTTTGGAATGATTAGTTCTACCATGTGTTGTCGGACATAGGTAAAAAGATAATGGATTGAAAAAATGGCAACCCATACCTCTTTTATGGGAAAGGGTATATTTAAAAAAAACATAGAGAGACGACCTTTTTGCTTGAAAGATATTGACTGTTACCTTGTAAAAAAAAGACCACCACTAATAATTTGACAATGGATTTTTGCAAAAATAACTTCAAATTCCCGCTTGTAGGAATGGTCAAAGAATACTTTTGAGCTTTTATATCTACCAACCAATTAAAAGAAATATTTTTTAGTAATATTGGTATCATTTAGATTATATATAACTATGCTACGAAAGCGTAAACATCTATATTATGAATTTTTTACTTGAATAGAAAAGCAAGAATTTCATAACGAATGCTAATATGCTAATATGAAGGGTTTTCTCACACAAACATCCGTAGTTAAAGCCGTAGGTTGCGGGAAGGCTATTGACGATTTGCTTCGTAATTTAAAATCTTGGATTATTTTCAATTTTAGTTAGTTTCACGCAAGTTAGATCTAGATTAAAATTTGCATATTGCTATGGTAAATCTGTGGCTCTTTTAAATGGAAATTATTCCGTAAGATAAGCTGGTACTTACGTATTACAGCAACCTATTGGCGACATTATATGAAACGAAGCACCTAGTTGCCAATTCAGTGGATACGACACATAGGAAATCGGGGTTGCTAATTTGGCGAATAATTAATAGAGTTGGCGATTGTTGCGATAATTCGTAAGTACCGATAAACTTAGCGAAAGTTAGGTTTAGAACCTACGAGTTGATTTGAACGTCACAAATACAGGATCAATAGATCACAACCACATTTATTTTTAGAAATTGTTTAATTTTTACGCACTTTACACTCATTTTTTCTCAGATAAAGAAAATAGAACTGTTGTATCCAGTTTTGGATCACTAATCAAAGAGGTCACAAGATAGCACTTAAAAATAATTGATTAAACATTATGAAAGCAATTGTAATGAGCCACGCATGTGTAAATTCTAATTAAAAAAAACTGCGTTATCATTTCAGTTTTCCGTAATTTCAATAACTGTTTGTTTTCTAACTTTACAAATATGCAAAGAATAAATTCGTCTGTTTACAGATATGTATGCTGAAATTTACTCATTACATGCATATTTCACATAATGTGCAATGCACTTGACAAAAAAATCTAATAGAAACCCATTACACTTTCTAGCAGTGCAATATTTACAGAAGTCCCTACAGGAAGTATATAGTTATACCAGAAATGGCAATGAAGCTTGAGGAGAGATTCGTAATTAATTAGATAAAGAATAATGTGACTGATGACAAACCAGAAACAATCAATTACAACTTTTAAT
>BMAO01037057.1:0-83246 GCA_019973975.1 Trichonephila clavata
ATCTGAAACCCCTTGTCTACACGCAGACCCGGCTAGGTGTGTGGGAGAAGCTGAATAATCAACAGACATGATTTTACACTAACTACTTTATTGTTACCAAAATATCAATCAGACACAATAACAATCTAATTAAGATAACTGATCAGATAGTAGCACATGGAGGTGAGATTCAATCACACGGGGATAATACTACGGACCCTCAACTGATCCACGATAGCTTAAACACGCTCAATATAAACTACGTCGCACACTAATAAGCTAACTTCTAATTAAACAAGGCTCCCGATACCTGTACTTTTATGAAGCAGATCCTACACTTGAATCTTGCAGGAGATCCTTATATGGATTTAATCACTATCGTTGGATCCACTCTCAGTAATCCTTTTCATGGACAAACTACAAAATCGTTTAATTCCACGATCCTTCAATCTTTAACTAACAAACTAACTCGCCAACTCACTTGCCAACTCTTTGCTAACTCTTCAAACTCGCGAAAACAGAATTTATATAATATATATTTCCTTTGCATAATCACGCTTTCTTACTCGGCGAAAGTTGGTTGAAATAAATATTTTTCTAAAAGTGTCATGAAGGGATTAGTAGAACCGCGCATAGATCCGTCACAAGGTTAATATGTAGTATTAAAATAAAAGTCAAGAATGAATTTTAATATTTTGATCAATTTTGTTCTGTCCAATGTTGCTTTGGTCTAATAGTGTTTTTTTCATTATTTTCATGTTGCGGTCCGCGTGAAATATCTGTCTGTGTATGCGGCGTGGCGAGGGATAAGGCTGCGTATCCCTGGTGTAGACTATATGCTATGTGGAATAGTAGTTTTTCCTAAAGTTTATGATGGATCAACACTCTAGTTATATTAATGACGATGATACTTCAGATTCCGAATGTTTCATTATTTTATATACCATTCGTAGATTTAACTGTTCTTTCAAACGAGGAATCTTTATAAAAATACTGTATATTGAAGTTTCTAACATGAAATACTGGTTTTAAGGGATGTACGTATTTTCAGACGCATTTTAAATTCAAATCATTCCAATAATTTTTAAAAATTTTAAGCATAATTCCATGCATTCTTTTCTGAACAACTTAAATACAGAAAACTCATTTGCAACATTTTTAAAGTCGAAGCATATGACCCGTTAACGAAATCCTCGTCGAGAAAAGAATGCTACAAAAATATTCATTTAGTACAATGTAATAGTGTGTTTAGTTGTAAGTATCCTTCATTTGTTACTGAACGCCCCTATTAGAATTTCTTCTGTGAACGAAAGCTTTCAGCGAGAAATATTGTGGAACATCATTTTTCTCATTTATTCGAAATTGGAAGCCAATGCAGAAAACTTCTAAATAAATATTGAGCCTTTTAGATGGCACGCGAAATAATTGTTCATACTTCTGTGAGCCATTAATCATTCATGAAGCTTTTACAGAATATTGGATTACGAACGTTTGCTCTAGAAAATGTCGGGTAAAGTTTTATAAAAGGATTTCGACAAGTATAACATTCTATATGCATATTTGTAACTTAAGTTGTCAGTCGCTTATCATTTGGATTTCGTGAATCATCTCTGAGATCTTTTTAAGAAGGAAGGGGATAATATTTTGAGAGTTTTTACAAACTTTTTCAATTTTTTAAACAACAGCAAACTTTGTTTATTTTAATAGGATTTTTAAAAATGATTTATACATTGAAGTACAAAGCCTAGAATATTGAACATTTTTTTTTTTTTTGCTGTAGAGTTAGTGAACTTTTTAAATGAACACAGAAATAATAGAAACAAATCAGATTACTATTATTTTTTTTTTACATGAAAGATGCATATTAGGTCCTAAATCCTTACATTAATTTGGTACTGAAGAATGCCTGCATTCTGTATACTTCAAATTTCAAACTAATCTTATTTAAATATTTTTAAAAAAAATTAAAAAGTATATAAAATTTTAAAATCATTTTTTTTATTTATCCTGCTAAAAAGTAAAATCAGTTGGTCTAATTCACAAAAATAAGTTTACACAGAATAAAGATTTACAAGTACAATACACAACACACAAGGAATCTATATACACTGAGGGACCAATTAACCATGACCACTCATTGAATGCAATGTTAGGCCACCTTTTACCTTTAAAAAACTGCATGGATTCTTCTTGCCAAGTACTCTGTGAGATATGGGTAAATGATGATGTGAGGGAGCTGTGACCATATCCGATGAACTGCACTTTCCAATGCCTTCAAATTGAATGAAACTGTCTGATGTCCCGTTTGATCTCATCCCAAATATTCACAATTGGATTGAGATCAGGTGATTGTGCACACCAACTAAGCAAGATGAAGTCTCTTGCATGCTGTTTGAACCATCTGTGGACAATCCCAGCTGTATTATAGGAAGCAGTTTCCCCTCTGCTGAAAGTGTCTATCCTCGGCAGGTTAAATCATTATCATAATAGGGTGTATACTTGATCTGAGATAACACTTAAATATCCTTTGACATTACGATGATCTCACGATTCAAAGGACTCATACAACGCCAAACAACATCCCTTAAGCCATAATATTTCCGCCACCGGTTTGAAGGGCTGTGGTAATAAAAGGGAGTTCCATGTTTTCCTTCTGTTTTCACCATATTCGCATGGAGTAATTGAAAACGCGATTCATGGGATCGTGTGACAATTTTCCAGTCATCTATTGTCCAATCCTTGGGCTTCATCGGAGACGTCTGCTCTTGTTCAAGGCCGATATTAGATGAGTTTGAGCAGATAGTCGGCTACCATAGTCTATACCAGGGATGACGAACCCTTATGGATCAACGTGCCATTTTTTTCTAAGGAAATATTTAATGAGGTATAGACGCGCCATCAAACAATTTTGACTTGTGGTTATTGGGAAAGTAACAAAACTAAATACTAAGGACTCAGAACTCTTTATTTACTACGAAAAAATACACTTTGCACTGTAAAGTAGTAAATATTTTACCTATACGTGTAATTCAAATTAAAGTAACAGTGTGATTTCTGTTATTGCAAATTAGGTGACAAACAACTTATATTAGGATTGTAAGATGTTACTTTTCGCAGAATGCATGTTGAATTGGAGTTTTCTACTAAACGGTTGCTGAGCGAGTATTTAATGTTATTCATCTCTGAAAATAATGACTCGGAAACATAGTTATATGAAAATATGGTTAAAGTAGCATGAGCAAGCTTCTTAAAACAGTTAAATGTGTCTGGAATCGAGGTTCATTTTTCCAAATTTTCGTTACTGGCATTTTTATTTCGATTGCTTGTTAATCTTTCTGCTTCAATCAATTCCAACTTTTTCCTTGTTTTAATATTTTAAATCCATATTGAACTAGACTGGAAATCAATCAGATGCATTTTAAATTCTTCAATTTCCAGTCGATCCAATTGGGACAAGTTCAGATTATCAAGTGAAGTCGCATCAGGGTACGTAATAAACTTGATTATTTCCGATAATTCTTTGAACTGAGAAAATCTCACTGAAAATTACAGGACTGATGAATAAATTATAGAAGTATTTTAAACTAAAATGCAAACCGGTTAGTTCAGTGGCGTACCATCAAAGGTACACGTGCCATTGGTTCGCCATCCCTGGCCTATACGGTGTATCGTATGGTGAACAATTCGTTCAGAGACATTCTCAGTAGCTTCTTGATTAAGATTCCCCGCCATTAGATGTAGTATGGTTGCTCTTCCGTTATTGGGCAACTTTTGCAATTTTCCATTCCAAACGAGCATTTAAGGGCCTTTCACAACCACAGGCTTGTCTTTGAGACCCGATTATTTGCTTGGTAATCCACTCCCTGTAAACATTAATCTACTGCTCTTGATTATTTTACTGCTGATACTGGTTCCGACGCTTCGCGCACCTTCGATCATCCAGCGTTCAAACTCAGTTAAATCACGTTTTTTTCCTCATTTCTCCGCAAGCAACACAGTGCGATTGATGCTTCACTGTTTTTGCATTCTCTTTTAGTAGCTATTTCGCCCTTTAGAGGCAACAACGTGAGGTTATGTTTGATCTCCATATAATGGGGTGAGGTAGTCATAATAATTTAGTTACCCAGTGTATATGAAGGAGAGAAAAGTGACTACTTATTCACTCACTCATCACGAGATCTCCGGAACTATATATATTAGACGTACAGACTTGAAATTTGGCAGGCATGTTACTTTTTATGTGAGAACAGGTTTTATAAAATTTGACTCCCAAGGGGGTTGCGGGGGATGCTATAGACCAAAATTCCCGTTTTAAAACTATTTCACAAAAGTAAGTGCTAACTTAAAGTTAATATCCGTAATTATCAAAATGTACATTGTTTATCATTAAAGGGTTGTCCTTGTATAGATAATGATAGTAATACTACGATATTATTCAAATATGAAAGGTATTTATTCAATTGTAATATATGATAAAGTGATAGCCGTAGTTGATTGTGTTAGAAATAATTTAATAAAAACAGCTCACAAATATGATATAGTCAATATTATGCCTAGGGGCTCCTAACGCTACAAAGATAACAACAAATATATCTTATAATCAATGATCAGATGACGATTTCGAGATCTGAACTAACACCCCAGTAGTATAATTCCTATAACGTAGGCAATTCAATTGTATCACCCACAAATAATAAATCAAAAGCAAAAGAAATAAATAAAGAAAATTGACGAAAAAATTTCAAATAATATCTTAATTTTCTCACATATTATTAATAATCAATGGTTCAACGACTGATATCTACTTTAGAAAGCAAACATTTACTACTATATTAAATTACTTAAGAGTGTTTTTTAAGTCTAACATTTTTTTATGTACAAACGAAAGTGCTCTGTTTGATACTGTTTCTGTAATAAAAGAATATGCTTGCTTTTTTTAAAAAATAATAGAACGGGCCTCTTCCGCTTAAGTTCTAAACCGTAAAAGGAAGAAAGCGTGGCAAAATATGTAGTTAAGGACAAGTAAATAGCAGGTTTCTGGGTAGATTCTCGCAATAAAAAGCTCTCATGCGTTTTCGACTACAATTACGACGAAAATATGTGCCAGCAGCTAAGTTTTCATGTTCTTTAGAACTGCAAATAAGCATCTTTTTTTCTTGAGCATTTTACAGCTTTTTATAGCAGTTTTACCTTTGTTGGAAAGTTGAAAGTGCCATTTCTTGGATTAGGTACCATTTAGGCCGGATTACAGAAATATATATTTTAAGGTTTCTTTTTCTAAAGACCTTACAATGTCTAAGTTTTTAATCTTGTAATGTTCTTACATTAATTAGGCGTGTTCAAATGAAAGGGATTGGAAGCTTCGCATTCGAACTATTTTCCATGCATTTTCGTGAAACAAACGCGATAGGGAAGGTACTATATGTACCACACACGCGCATGCTTGAAACGATTCATTCGTCAGGACGTGCTATTTATTCATTTAAAAATGGCTGGTATGGATGCCACTACGTCCAAAACGGAGCAGCAAGCTGTATTGAAGTTTTTAGCACTGGAAAGGTGTAAGCCGAAATAGACCTGAGCTTACAACATTTGTTGCGCTACAGGAAAGACTTTGTGAAGCACATAGTGGCAGAGGATGAAACCTGGTGTCACCACTTTCAGCTGGAAGTCCTTCAGCATGCAATGGAAACACCACGACTCAAATAGGCTCTAAGAATTCAAAGCCCAGCAATCAACCGGAAAGGTGACGTTGACGGCCTAATGGGTCAACCATTTCACTCTGACGATGAAGTAAAGGCTGCAGTTCTAAACTATTTCCATGATCAACCGACATCGCGGACGGAATTCGTAACCTTGTGACGGATCTATACGTGGCTCTACTAACCTCTTGAGGACTGTTTAAGGAAAATATTTAATTCAACCAACTTTCACCGAATGAAGAAAGCGTGACTATGCAAATTAAGTATATTATATAAATTCTGTATTCAGTTTTAGGAGTTAGTTGGTGAGTGAAGGATCAGGAAATGATAAAGTGCAATCGGAGTTTATCAATTGAAGATTTCTAAGAGAGGATCAATCGAGGGTGATTACATCCGGATAAGGATCCCATTCTAGGACTCAAGTGTAGGACTCGACTTCATAAAAGTACAGGTATCATGTTCCTTATTTAAATAGAAGTTTAGCTTATTAGTGCGCGACGTAGTTTATATTGAGCTTGTTTAAGTTATCGTGGAATCAGTTGAGGGTCCGTATTAATATCCCCAGGCTAACGAGTCTCACCTCCGCATTCTGCTATCTGATCTGTTATCTTAATTAGATTATTATTGTGTCTGCTTGATGTTTTGGGGTCAATAAAATAATTAGAGTGAATCATGTCTACTGATTATTCAGTTCATCCCACACATCTAGTCGGGTCCGAGAGTAGACAAGGGGGTTCAGAGGGAAGCAGGAACCGACAGGCATTACAACTTTTTTAAGCAATAACATACCCTCATAAACGCCATGGGTGATTTATTTTAACAAACTTTGTATGCATTTCCCTCATTAAATATTGTTGTTTCTATTTATGTATCTGTCTCATTTCTGACCCTACGCATCTCATGGATACACACCTCGAATCCCTTTTATTTAAACACTCCTTATAGTTGTTGTTGTTTCTTATGCCACCTGCGTCAGATTCAGACACACGAAATTCATCATGGCAAGGGGCTAGATGTATGTCTGTCATTGGCTTTAGCTTTGAGCCTCATTCAGGTGACAGTACGATTTAGCTCGGTTCCAACCCAAATTTGAGGGAGAACACCCTGGGGGAAAGCCAGGGGCCTCCCACCTTTCTTCCCCTTCCACCAACCTCACGAGAGGACTTGCAGCTCGACGGCTATTTCGAGTACCCCCATGCCGTGAAGGCACTATATTTTTACAAACATCCATGCCTTCTCCGGGATTCGAACCCAGGCCAACGGCACCGCAGTCAGCGTCGCTAACCACTATACCTATGGGCGACCTCCTTATAGTTACTTGCTTTAAATATTGCATCAAAATGCATCTTCTTGAAGAACAAAAACAGAATGAAAAGTACATAATACGACATAGTAAAAAACAAGTTTTGTCATTTTTAATAGCTATAAATCAGGAAACTTGCAAGCACACCCATCAACTGATAATTAAACGACGGAAGAAATACGTACTTAAATGCTAATTAAGCACAGCAAAAATATGTTCTCACTTTTTAAACGATGAAGTCAGTAAAAATGCCATTATAACTAAATTGGTAGCAAAATAATATCCGAATAATGATGTTTAAAAACCTTCAGGTAATAATGAGTGAATGAGAGTAACATTAATGTCGTACTGTAAAGTAACTCGAGGGTTACTGGCGATGGAATAAAAATTTTGAACCTCAGTCCAGTGAAGAAGACGACATTTGAGCTGGCACATAAACTACCACACCATGCCAACGGGAGGACTTTGAGCCTTAACTTATTTAACGTACATCAGCCCCTCTACACGGCAGGTCTTCTGTGGCCTTAGAGCTCAAACTCATGACACGCTGGCCACGAGTTTGTGACCATAGCCACTAGGCTATCGTGGCCACTTAATCTTAGGTGAAGGCAAAACTTCAAAGAATTATCAAAATTACCAGTTTTTTAAAAGAGTGAACATAAAATTCACTTCGTCTACAGCGGCATTTCACGTTTACAATTGTGTCACGTTAAAATTTTATTCGATTTTAGGCTTGAGTAAATAAAGATTTGACATTCTATACCCAAAAGAATTCAAATCTAAAAATAAAATAATTTTCTTAGTAAATTTTTTTTTTAATGTACCTTGTTTTTATAACAATTTTCATGCATTTTCATTTACTTCAGAGCTACAGTTCAAATATCAAGCCTCTATCACATCGGGAAGTTAGTTTAAAATCAATTACAATATTCCACCCGGAAAGACATACAAGAAAGCGAGTTAATTAAAACTTGGTAACCTGGGGGTCCCTCTTTGACTCCAGAGCCACAAAATTAAATACATAGACGCAACTCGACCTGTGCTATCGACAGGTGGTCTTTGCATAAGAGAGAGAGAGAGGATAAGAGAGAGAGAGAGAGAGTGGATAAGAGGGAAAAGAGAGAGAGAGCGGATAAGAGGGAATAGAGAGAGAGAGCGGATAAAAGGAGGAGAGAGAGAGGATAAGAGAGAGAGAGGATAAGAGAGAGAGAGAGAGATAAGAGAGAGAGGATAGAGAGAGAGATAAGAGAGAGAGATAAGAGAGGATAAGAGAGAGATAAGAAGAGATAAGATAGAGAGGATAAGAGAGAGAGAGGATAAGAGAGAGAGGATAATAGAGATAGAGGATAAGAGAGAGAGAGTATAAGAGAGAGAGGATAATAGAGATAGAGGATAAGAGGAGAGAGGTATAAGAGAGATAGGAAAGAGAGAGGGATAAGAGAAGATAAGACATAGAGAGGTTTTAATATGTTTAATATACATATATTTATACTAATTTCGTTCTTTGTTTTAAAATAATGTTTAAGGATTCTTTTTTAAGGATAAATAATGTTTAAGGATTCGATTCTTATTATTGCCACACTTTGAAGCTACACTAGTGTTCTTGGCAACAGACCTCGTAATCAACTGCCTTATGTTTAAGGAAAATGAGAGAGGATAAGACTTCGTAAGAACTGATCATGTTTTCGTAAGAATTTTCTCTATGTAGATTTCATTCGTCCACAAAGGCACATACCAAGACAAAAAAAAAGTATCATATGTGATTTTAAATCAGATTTTCCATTCAGAATTTAAATTATTACTAAAGTTTTTATTATAACTTTAATTATTTAAATTATTACTAAAGCTATCTCTTACTTAATATAACTTGCATTTTTATTCAAATTGAAAGCCAAGAGAAAGATAAAATAATGACTTTAATAAACGATATTTGTATGAATTAATAGTAACTTTTAACTATCTGTGGGCCAACGAACTTTTTGAATTAGTCATAAAATAATTGAAATATCATGTAAATTTGCTTATGCGTCATTATACCTTTATTAATGCTAAGTCTGTGAACTGAATTCCAAAATCGACGAACATTTTTTATTCATGCTACATTATCTCTTTACCTTCCTATGCAAAGAATTTTGTAACATTGAACTCGGCTCTGCGCAATTAAGGACAATTACACTAGGCCGGAGCTTTCGGAACAAAACATAGGCACAGAGCCAAAAATATGCTAAGTTTATGGGATTTGTAAGAACGGGAGAAAAGGGAAACACAAGAGAGAGAGAGAGAGAGAGAGAACAGAAAAAATAAATAAATGATCGAAACTTATGTAAGGTAGAAATTCAAGGGAAATATATTTCAAATTTCAAAGTTATAATATGTAATTATTAGAAAAAAATCATAATTATAGATTGTACTTTCCTAGATTTTATTTGCATGTACGCAAGAGTAAGTTGGGCCCTGAACTGAGAAATTAAGTGTAAGAGTGTTAAGTTCTGTGAGGAATATATTTATTTTAAACCAAATAAAAAGTAATATAATTACTTAACACTTTATATACTGACGGTAATTATAAGTTCCACCAAATATTTTAAAAACACTTAATTTCTCATTGTACACACGGAGAAGTTTTCAATACATAATTCGCTGCTACTCAACGTAATCCAAATAGATCATTTTCCTGTGATGAATAAGTTCAAAATCGCTTTCGTCACTTGAAGATACAATTTTAATTGATTTATTTTTTGGTACCATAAAGTAAGAGATAAGTTTTTGTGACAAACTTTGGTTGGTCAGTTGCTTGTAAATGTCATCATAACCAGATATGCATGTGATCTAAGCTCTTTTTGTGAAATTTCATTCACCTTTCGGAATTGGTATCTATTTTAAGAAAATGGTTTTCCCATTGTTGGAAAGCTGTATACCTGTATATATTTTATCCACTCTCAAAGAATCCGGTTCTTCTTGTCCGTCTTCATAATCTATCAAATAATTGATAATATCACTGTCATTGAAAGTTTCGTCATCAATCCAGCGCGGGCTGTTGGTGTATTGAAAGACAGAAATTGGACTTGCATTATGTGTATGACAGGAGACTATTTATAACAAATAAAAAGAGCGTCTTGCAGCATCTTTTTATGTACACTGCAGTGGCGTAACATACACCCCCGCAAACCCCGCTTCGTGGAGGGGGGCCAGGACTCTAAGGCACTCAAGGCCTGACTAACGCCAAGTACGTATTTACCTAATTTATAAAATATTAAAGGCAAAACTGACTCTTTGCCGGGGGGTCCTAACATTCTCCATCGCTAATGGTGCATTGATGCATTGATAGAAAACATTACTGTGGCGCCAAAGCCGTTGAAATTCACATACCGCATAAAAAAGATAGCACAAAACAAATCGCACAAAAATAAAATCACATTAAAAAAGGACCGTACAAAAATAAAATCACATTAAAAAAGGACCGCACAAAAATAAAATCGCATAAAAACGGACCGCACAAAAACAGGTTCTACTGTATCCTAGTTCGGGCTTTATACAGAAGTCACAGCTATATATAGGCAAAATGTTTTTATTATATATTCCACTTTCTATTAAAGGAAAATATTTCGGAATTATGACATTCTTTATGTATATTTGCCAAAAAATTGCATTTAAATAACTCTTTACTGTAATAATATTTTTAAAACAATTTCATATGTACTATATTCTGATTCAGGTGCCATTAAAAATCAAAAACAAAATATTCAGTTATACACTCTTTCGAAATCCCAGTTCCTAAAGTAGTCGGATACCTTAAGAAAAGTTTAAAGAACTCGAATGAAACAAAATTTTACAGAATTAGAGATTGACCTTAAAATTTTATGTGGTAGTTGCATATATTTAATTATATTTGCTACGCATAATTATGCAGGCTTTAATTTAAGAATCGCGAGAATTTAATAATTTTTATTTCTTAATATTATTTAGAAAAATGTATTTTATATTTTTTTATGTTATTAAATTTGGAAGCTCTAAAATATAATTGTTAAAAACTTTTTTTGGAATGATTCTTAATAATATATGCCATTGAAGTGGCAATAGCTTTGGTCGCTTAGTACCCATTCATTCTATTTTCCCTTTCACTACTGTATTCTCCGATTATTAATAGGCTAGGATTCCTCGACTAAACTATCAAAATTGTTATAAAGTACTTTTTATATGATATACTTTGTTATTATTACTATCCAGTATTAAATATAACTGCATGGCAATAAACAATTTGTTTTTAATGTCGTGTCACGTTTCAATTAAGAATTCGCAATTAAAAATCAGAAGTTCATTCTGGGATTTATTTTTGTTTTATGTATTCAGTATATAATTTTAATGGTTAATACAACTGGAAATTTTTAAAGAGAAATAGTCAAAATTTTATCGATTCGTAAAAAGTGTTCTCGTACCACAGTCATAAAAGCTGCTATCGCAAGAAATTTAAATATGCAACAAGACGAATCACGAGAAATATTAGCATAAAGAGCAATCTCCATTAACATTTTAATGCCTATATTATCCCAGTAGAGAGCCTGCCACCAGGTGGCGCAACAGAAGTACTCATTTTTTAAAACCTTCTACTATTTTATGCTCTTTTAAGAGCTCAAGAATATTTTCATTGGGGTATATTTTTACATGCTACTGAACCACACTATTTTTTTCTTACTGATAATCTTTGAACTTTTATTTTCTGAAAACTATTTTTGATGTGTAACATCTTTATTCTCGGTTGCTGGATATTTGTTGGAGTGATTTCGTGAAAAGAGGCGGAAATGCGTAACAGGAAGTCGGGGAGGCGCGCGCTGTTTGATTTGACCAATCAGCGCGCTTGGTGGTGTCTCTTCACTATCCTCGTCTCGGGGTCCAACTCTAGTAGCAATTAAGCCGCCAGCTTTCCGCATATACCAGCAAGTCTTATAAGACTTCATTCAGAATAAACGCTCAAATGTCAAAGTCTCAGCGCTCGTTGTGTGTGAAATCTGAGGATATATTTATAAAAGTGTAAACTAAATATAAATAATTATATTTCCTGTTAAGCGTCTGACAAAGTTCATCATTCTTAAAAAAATACGAGAAAGTAATATGGAATTATTTGAATAAATATTTTAGTGCGTATCATTTTCATACTTTAGGTCAATTCCTGTCGCTGTCAATATAATATTTTTAATTGTAATTAAAAAAGATTTCTCGATTAAAAAAACTAACTAATTAAGTAAACGGATATTTTTGATTTTCTCTAATGTTTCTAATTTTTAAACATGCGCTTGATGGTGTCTCTTCGCTACCCTCGTATCGGGGTCCAAATCTAGTAGCAATCAAACCGCCAGCTTTTTGTTTTATATTGTTAAATTTAGCATTTCAAAAGATTGGAATTCAAAAACTTGGTTTCGTTTACTTGATTCTAAATCCACTTCGCACATACCAACAAATCTTATTAGACTTCATCCAGAATAAACTTGCGATTCTTACGCTCAATTGTCAAAAGTGTTGTCAAAGGCTCAATTGTCAAAGGTTCGTTGTGTATGAAATCTGAGGACAGTATGTATAAGTTATATTTATATGTGTAAACTATATTTATAACTATATTTACTGTCAAGTGTCTGACAAAGATCATCATTCTTAAAAAAATGCGAGTAAGTAACATATGGACATTATTGATCGTCAAACAAGTGGACTGGGTCAATAAATTGGGGACATATGTGCGGCAGAATGCTTATTGGAAAATGGACAAACAGTCAATTGGGTGGTCGCATACATTTCTCCGAATCAAACAGTTAAAAAAATTAAAGATTTCCTGCATTTTGTACTTTTACCGTATACCGAAGGTGGTTCTGCTCTTTTTTAAAAAAAAAACTATCACTCGCTTCCCATGATTTTGAGTGGTGATTTTAAAGTTAACTTCAGTTTGCCAGAAGCTGAACCACTCATAGCTTTTCTGAAAGATGAACCTCCAAATCGAAATGTTTCGACAACTAACAGTGGTACTGATATTGACGCTGTTTTTCAACGATTTTTAAAATACTTTGAAATCACAAGTATATGCGTCATATTTTAGTTTTCATAAATCTATTGCCTCCGCTCTTCCCCAAATTGAACAAGAATAAATATTTTTGATAAAAAATTGCATTACTGCTTGTAATAATTAAATAAAATTTTCATTACAGATATGATTATTCGATAGAAAATTATTTCCAATCATACCCGATTCATTTTTTTCAGGATTAAAGTCACTATTGCGTATTTACCTCGATAACATGTCAGATGTTACACATCATATGCGATTACTGTAAGACTCGTGTCTTTTTTTTTTATAGAAAATAGACCATTGAGATTTAGTTTCTAAAATACAAATATATATATAATATTAATTTTTTATTATGCATAGATTGCAAACTTCTAGAATCATTTTAATTTGAAAATCATTAGAACTTTCTTTACTTATCATTCACATTTATTCAGACAAAGATAATTTTTGTTACATTGTACCGTTATTATATTACCCAAACTGTAACCCTTTGTTCACGAAGCTTGACATTTAATCATTGAGCACATCAGTTTCTACTTAAATTTGACGTAAATGGTTTAAGGTACGAACACGTTAAAAATGACCAAATTCAGTCAAGACAGATATTTTTGTTTTTTATTTTATTGAACAAAGCTATTTTTTTTGACTTTACGAAATATGCTTTGTTTTGTTTCTACGCTACCTAGAGGCCAAGTTACAATCAATTTTACAAAGTTAGAAAAACCGAAAGTGGGCATTTAAATTGCTCAAAATCTATCATGGCGAGTCTGATAACTCAAAATATTACGAATGTATTTCTATAAAACATTTTGAACCTGATATTTATGTTATTTTCTAGAGAATGTACTAAAATATTTCGTATTGTATGAATACTTTTTGAGTTATGGCTTGTTATTCAAATAATGATCTCATAAAAAATGTAACATTTCTTATAATGTTTACTCAATCAGCTCTAAAACTTTCAAATTTTAATAAAAAAATTAAAATTTTAGTACATTTTCTAGATAAATGCATCTAATTTGTTTTAATAATACTTTTACTAATATATGTTTATTAGTTTTTTATCTAACTGCTTTGAAGTTTTTCAAAAATATTGCTAAAATTTCACTTATGCTGATTTTTGTAAAATTCAGGTAGTTTATTTTAAATTTTGATAGTTAAATATAGTAATATTTATTGGTATTGAATCCTAAAAGAGCATTTATAATATTTTAGTATGCTATTTTGTTAAAAAGTATTCCGAACGTGTTCAGATACCTTAAATATTAATTTCCTACTTTGTACTAACACTAACAACCACACCACTTTTAGGGTTATCTTGTTGATGTTGTATTTATACAGTTATAACTAAATTAGAAAGCTTATATATATAGTTTTAGCCATAATTAATGAAACGATGCATTATTTACAAAATTTTATTTAACGTTTATTACCCATTTTAACAATATAAAACGTTATATAGTTGTTTAATTTTCAAATAGGATCAATTTATCAAAATAATTTTCTTAAATGCAAAAAAAAAAAAAAAAAAAAAAAAAAAAAAAAAAAAAAAAAGAGAGAGAGAGAGAGAGAGAGAGAAAGAGAATTTATTTCCTTTTATATTTTGAGTTTTAATAATTAATTCATAATCTAGTGCAATTTATTTTGTTGTAAAAACATTTATCTTTAGAATGATTATAGTTTTATTTCAATACGTCAAAATATTTAAAAAAATTATTAACACAAGACAACCCTCAAAATTGGTCTTTAATTTTGTTCTGGTTCGTATGCCTGTAGAAGAAAATGCGAAATCTCCATCATAAACTTATCAAACTATGATACAAAATTAATGTGAACTTTAATATACTTAATTTAATGAAATACCTTGTATATATAAAAACTTTGTATAAAAAACAAAAACGTACATTTTCTCGGCAAAAAATGTAAGAAAATAATAAGAAAAAGATAACTCTTATCTACTAATTAATCATCGTTATTAAAATGTTTCAGAAACGTTACAAAGTTTTAGTAAGTACAAAATTTTTTAACCTCACCTTGTTCTACTGCTCTAATTATGTAAGAAGCGCTTTAAAGTAATGCAACAAAATTAAGTGTAAATCATGACAGGAGTTATTTTTTGAAAAAACTTTATGTGAAGTAAATGTATTTGTGAAAAAGTTTTAAGGAGTTAAAAATTTGATCTTTATAATTAACGCAATTATTTCAGTAATAATGTTAATGATAATAAATTACAATTTTTCTATTTTGTTTTTTCTTTATACGTGAAAATGCCACAAAAACAAAAAAAGTCAATGCTTATTTTTTTCAAGCATAGGTTTAGAGATGGCTTACATATAGTGCACTATTGTCTCCACGTTTTTATTATATGAAGTTTGTGATGGATCTATACGGATTTTCACTAACTTCTTCTTTTTACCTTTAACTCAAATTATTTATTTCAACCAACCTTCATCGAGAGCCAGGCGTGATTTATGTAAATAAGGAATATTATATAAATTCGGTTTCGCGAGTTGAAAGAGGAAGTAAGAGTAAGTAAGAGGAAGTGAGAAGTCAAGTGAATTAAAGATCGAGAAGTAGACACGCAGCTGTTGACAAGTTAAGTGAGTTTGATACGTTTTGATATGCGCGAAGAGAAGCGGATTTAAAGTATAGAAATTCACTATTACGGAGAGTGGAGTCTTCGTCAATTCATCCAGCTAAATAGAGTGCCTGAAGTTCGTCAAGAAGGAACCGCAGCAGTAAAATATAAGGTTAGTGACTTTGATTAAGAAAGTCAGATTATTATTGTGAGGCGTAGTTGTAATTGTGCGCGTTTAAGCTGTCCTGGATTCAGTTGAAATTCTGTATTATTATCCGCTTGTATTGATATCTCACCCTGCACTCCACTCTAGTTTATTTATCTTAATTAGTATTGTGTTGTGTCTATTCATAATATATTGATAAGAATCAATAAATCTGTTTGAATTGGAATCATGTCGTTCGATCAATTAGTTCCTCCAACACATCCAGCCGGGTTTTCAGATAGACAGGAAGGTATTAGTGTAAGGGGTGGCTACAGTTTAATGAAAAACATCTTGAATTATATTTTTAACCGTATAAAAATAATTATATAAAATCGTCTTTTCTCCATATTTTATATTTGGGGGAAGACGTCAGATGAGAGAAGGAAGATGCCAGTTTGTTAATAATACTTTTATGTGTCGATAGATAGCAATACTGGGCCTTTTGTGTGAAGAGTCTGGTTAGATATTATGCGTGGCTTGGGAATTTATCTGAATTAATTGTCTTTTATCGGGGTTATTTTTGGATCTCGTGGGCATTTAAAGTAGTGAGTACAACTTTTATAATATTCCGCTCCTCATATTTAAAGTTCATAAACGTACTTATTATTTTAAATAAGATATTAGAAATATAAGTGAATCCCGCATTATGTTACACGTGCGATGTATGTAGAGGCGGCTGTAACACTGAAGTAAATAAGCTTGTGTGGTATTTTCCCTCTATACTTGGGGTAAGACGTCACATGATTCAGAAATAAATGAAATAAACTTTAAAACTTGTTTTTTTTTCAAAATTTTTTTTAACACTGTATACTATTGTATAAAATA
This sequence comes from Trichonephila clavata, assembly GCA_019973975.1. NCBI lineage: Eukaryota > Metazoa > Arthropoda > Arachnida > Araneae > Nephilidae > Trichonephila > Trichonephila clavata. The sequence continues at coordinate 16,645 of BMAO01037057.1, forward strand.
TAAATACAATTAATAATTATTATTTTAATTAAAATACTTAAATGCAATTAATGATAAGTGATCTATCACCATCGGTTGCCTCCACCAGCACAGAACACGGGAGCACAGCCGTATCCCTCTGGTCAGAAGATGCAAATCAACCGGGCGTAAGAAAACTAACATCAGAAGTCTTAACTGAATCAGAAAGGAGAGCAAATGCGAGTAAAGGCCCGAAGAAAGCTAGAAAAGGCGAGTAAGGTCAAAACAAATAACAAGAAACCCTCGAAGAAATAGAAGAAAGAGACGTGTTAGTTTGTCATCCTCAAGCGAAGAAATTTCTTTAGATACTAGTGATGACAGGATGAGATAATGACAGTTTTTGTGGCTATGTATAAAGGGTACTTTTATGCTAAAAAGGGTTCCAAGTGTGACTGGATTCAGTGGATTGAATGGTTGCAATGAGATTGCAATGACAATCATCTGCACTGAGTGAAATGTTGTGTAGGCTATCATTTGAACCTGTACTGTTTTTATTTTTAGAAAGCTAATTATGAAAGAATTTAGTTTTTCTTTGTTTTTCTATAATCATTCTTCCTTCATATTTAATTTTGTAATGTTTGCTTTATTTTTTATTTACTGTGGTGTTGTTGCATCTTACACCATGACTAGAAGGCATCTTCCCCATATATGGGGGGACATCCACAATTAAGCGAATTTTTTTAACATAAAATTTCTTATTTATTTTCATACTAAGAAGAAAATTAGCTTGTATACATAACCGATTAAATATTAAAAAGTGAAGTATATTTTTTTTCATGGTCTTGTCACTTCAATTTTCAATGTAATAATTGAAAAATCCTTAAATGTGGCAAAATTTCCCCCGATTTACCTTATATTAAAAAGGCATTGAACTTTTTGACAGTTCTTCGATTTGAACCAATGACAATATATAATGGCATATGAAATTTTTAACTCTGTAAGTTTTATATTGCTATAAATATGTTTGTAGTGAACTTTTGTGATTGAAAGGAAATTTTTTCAAGATTCCCTTTATTTTTATTCAATACTGAAGAGAGATTTTGCATATCATTCGTATATTTTGCAGCCTGTTCTCGGGAAAAAGACGTTGGAGAATAAAACTTTTTGCATCATCTGAGAGATTCAAGTCTTTTTTAAGCAGGCAAATTTTCTATCAGAAGTAAAGATAGAAATTTTTAGCACAACATATAAAACTGTCGCATTCTAATTTTTTAATTATTCAATAAATATAAATTTTTTTCACTATATTGAAAGTTATATTGGTCAAAATAATTCTAAAAACACAAGATTTAGTCAAAATTTGTATTAATTGAGAATTATTTTAGGGCTATTATTTACCATATATTTTCGAATATTAGCCGATCCGTGTAAAAGCAGAGTTAGCATTTTTTTCTTTAAAAATTTAGCCAATATTCCAAAATTGTATATATAACGAGTTAAAAAAAGATTCCCCGTAATTCTCAAACATGAGGGTGAAAATGTTGTCAAACGGGAGGAATATATTTTCAATCAAACTGCTGTAAAGTAAAACGGCAGATGGTAACGATGCTAGTTTAATTTCTAGTAACCCTATCTAAACCTAACACAATTTTGCCATTAATTTGTTATCTTGTACACTATCTGTACCAGTAATACCTTTTGCGCCATTTTTTGTTTGACGAAAAATGAGCTGGAAGAGAAATTCATGTAAGGTAAGTGATCGTAGACCTATGTTTCATGCCCTGGAGGGAAAACTTGTCGTAAGATGAACATATGCAGAATGAGTGAGTATAAATTTTAAAAACTGTTTGGAAACTCGAATTCTGACACTAACTTTGAAGGATTTATGTGGCTTTTGTTTTCATTTAGAATAAAAGTATCTCAAAAGTTAAAAGTCTGAAATTGCTGCGAATGACGTGAAAAAAGTTCCAAAAACTCTTGGCTTATACAGGGAAAAATACGATACTCTTAAATTACTTATTAAATAATGTAGAACTTTATTTTCAGCTTAAAATTTATAACTAAATGCCTTTCTGGTTATAGAAAATCTGAATAAATATGAAGATACTCTTGCAGCCAGGATCGAGAGCTTACGACATATAAATCGAACCGAGTGTTCAAGTATTGATTACACTATAGATCAGTCATGCAAAATGAGGGAGGAATATATCCTGGAGTTAAATAGGTTGAGGTCTCACAATTAATCTATAGTATGGTGATGAAATTAAGAGAATGATATAGCATCTCCTGAAGTGATTTCCTAGTCACTTGATTGTGGCTCTAAATTATGAGATATTTTATCATTTAGTCAGCCTTAGGGATTGTAATATAAGACCAAGAGTTCAATAGCGATATTCGGTATTTTTTAGATCTTAATACCGGGATACCGGTTTTAATACCGATAGTATAAATTTTAGAAAAAGAAAGAAAACACAGGTGTTTGTTTTATTTGCCAGTTTTCTTAGAGAGTGTAAATATCACATAAAATAATTTTTAACTTATAAATTATAATAGTATATCACAAAAAAGTAAAGGAACATCTTATTTATATGAATCACAAAAAACTGTAAATATTCAGTCTGTGGTACCGAAACAAATTTTTGAAATGGGATTTTAAAAAACATAATGCACATCAATTGTACTGTCATTAAGCCTGAACGTAGTTTTGTGCAAAAATTACTAGCTCTCTCGAAAACCCTCTTTCGGCATCTACGCAAGTTGGTGGTACTGTTAGCAATGCGCGATATACTTTTTCCGTGTATTTACCTCTAAATCCCTCATATTCAAATAAATCGGTTTCTCACCGGATCGCTTTGGATATAGCTCATATGAAAATATAATGTAAATAGCAAACTTACAGATGAAAGATATAGAAATATTACACATTTTCTTCACAACTACAACCTTGTTTTCACAGATACGAATATGAGATTATGAATCCTACACGTGTGCAGTATCGCTCTGGGCTGTAATGGGATAGTTTTGGTTTGTCTCCTTGGATGATTCACATATTTCATCACTTTTCTTGATTGTACGATGCAACTTTATATTCACAGTCTAATTAATTTCGCCCATTAGGAAGATATAAAAAAAAACGCGTACTATTTTTAAATGTTGGCGATCCCTGAACATATAGTGGAGACAATTTTAAAATTTTCTAGTAAACACCGAAAAAACGGTATCAAATTTGTGTGAAAACTACAAAACGGTAATAACTACAAAATTATACAAATGGCTCAAAATATAGGTATTCGGTGTATCCCGGTGCTGCAATCCCTAGTCAGCATGTTGTTCTAATACGACGTTAGTTAAAAAAATATGAATTTATAATATACATTTACATATAATTATTAGCTCTTATCCTCCTTCTTCGCTGGATATTTAATGATGTTGTACAACTCAGGTTATTGAGAGCTAAGTCCAAGATATCTTGGTAAGATATCTTGTTCAGTAGGGTAAAGGATCCTCTTCCTGTAACTCCGAAGGTTTCAACTACTAACTCTAATAATCTAAATTCTGTAGCAGCCTAACGACCATCGACCTCACTCTTACTTCGCCAGAGTTTAAATAGCAACTCGCATTTCCATAAATCACGGTTCTTCTACTGAAAGCGATTTTGTAAGCATTTAAAAGTTAAGAAATGTTATATATATATATATGCGTGTGTGTGTATGAGGGACTATTCTACTACTGTGGCTAATATTTCTTGCTGTCTTAACTGGTTACACTTAGGTTTATTACTATTTGTATACCTTATTTGGATTACATATATATGTCAGGTCTGGAAAGTTTAGTTTCAAAATTAAGTAAATAATGAATAAAAATAGAGCGAATTCTTTACTATCGCATAGGGATTTGAGGGTAAATAAGCCTATTTAAAGGTAGAGCGAGCGCTGACGAAAGAGAGAGAGAGCATATGCGAAAAGACTAGCTGGTGACTCCTCGCTGCGATGTTGTCTTTTGTTCCACTCGGTTGCGCACCAAACAGCTGCCATGTTGGATTTGATATGTTAGAAAGAAAATAAAGAAGTTGTTTTAGAGATGATGTTCTCCTCACTTTACCAGCGGGCCTCGAGCCAGTCGACTCTCGATAATTTAAACCTTCGATAATACGAACCTCTCGATAATTCGAAGTATATGCTCAGTCCCTAGAAAAACTCTTGATATTTCGAACTAAAACAATACATTTTGGTACACTCAATAATTCGAAATAAAATCTGTGACTGGTCAGACTACGACACGCTATAATTCTAAGAAGTTATCTTATAACACTCTCAACAATTCGAACACTAACTATCTAGAGTCCTATAATAAACAGATTGGAACTTTTAAGCTTTGCGTTGTGTCTCTGCCTGTCTATCCTGTAACGTAGGCTCTTTGATGACCATCTGTCTGCTACCTCTTCTTAGTGTTTTCAGGTTCCTCTGGCGAAAAGACATTGTTTTCATTTCTTTAAGGGGACTAAAGACCAACCGCACCTATTGTCAGCCATCCATATCTTTCGTTTAACACGTGGCCTTGCTACACATGTGTTCAGAAAGGATGGTCCGCTATTGTGAAGAAGAGATGCGTAGGATTGTGTGAATGTATTGAATATATTCATTTAATACAGGACTCTTAACTTCAGTACAATATTTATACTATTTTGTTTGTATTTTTAAAAAATTTCTTAAAATAATTTATTTATATGTACAATTTTTGTTTTATTACATAGTTTCAAATTTAAATGTGTAAGAAAAAATTTCTCTTCGTGTATTTTGGGAATTTTTTCTATCCTTTTGATAATTCGAAGTTTTTCATTGGTCCCTTCAACTTCGAATTACCGAGAATCGACTGTATGTGTAGATTAATTACAAATTACGTAATTAACACATTCGATAACTCTCACTTCGATATTCCAATTAATTTATTTAAATGCTAATTAGAAGTTTTAATAAAATAAATCGAACAGCTGAAAGCCAACTGAAATATTGAAATGCAAATCTGAAAAGTTTTAAATTGGTTCAGTTAGAAATTAGGATTTAAAAATGAAAAAAAAAAAATGCAAGAAATGCAGACAATATTAATTTAGTGAATAGAAAAATATGTTTTTCTATTTAAAACTAATTATATTTAATATTTTAAATGTAAAATATTTGTCATTTTTTAAAAATTATGGTAAATTAACACGAGATTTAATAATTCTTTTAATTTATCGAATTACGTGACACAACTAAACATATTTTATTTAAGAAGCAAGGATTAATATTTGATTTATTTTTTTAATAAGCAAGGGCATTAGAAATAAGAACAGGTTTGTTTTTAATAGTTATAAAAAAAGTGTATTTTGCTCTGGCATACTGAAATAAGTCAACTCTGACGTATAAACCAATTGCTAATGGAAAAAATAAAATAGTTGTAATGGATTTTTTTTTCTTCTAGAAAATACTTGGATAGATGAACTAACTATTTTGTTCATAACAAAGAATTACTTTCAGGAATGTACTTTTGTAAATTAATAGCTTTTACTCTTAAAGAAATGAATTAAGGGAAGGTTCCTATTTTTCATAACATTACTTCATTAGAAGTAAATTTAATACAGCGATTTTATCAACACGAATTCATAATTGTTATGTTTTTGTCGAATAGCTGTCGTATTTTCTTATTGGGTTTTCCTTTTTGTGCGTCATTATTAAATAAATTTAATAAACTTGTACACCCTTATTTAACCCGATATTTTTTTTATTAATTATTGTTGACATTTTTAAAAACATTGATTCGGATACTCCATCCTTCACACACACACACACACACACACCACACACACACACACACACACACCACACACACACACAACACACACACACCACACACACACACACACACACACACACACACACACAACACACACACACACACACACACACACACACACACACACGCACACACCACGCACACGCACACACACACACGCACGCACACACACACGCACACACACACACACGCACACGCACACACGCACGCACACACACGCACGCACGCACACGCACACGCACGCACGCACACGCACACACACACAGTGGAAGACGGATACCAAGGAAGATAGAGACAGAAATGTGTTGAGGAACAAGTGGATAGATAGACAGTCAGAGAGACACATAGATTTATACTTTTTTTCCATTACATTCCTTTTAATAGTTAATCTTGGATTATGTCCAAAGTTACTTTGTTAAACAAATTAGATGAGAGATATCTTGTCTTAGTTAAATTTATTATTTTTGAGAATGGTTTTTTTATAAAATGTAATCTAAAAGATTTTAATTAATACAGTCTTTAATAAATCTGGTAGGGAATTGTTATTAAACAGGAATTTTTCATTCCTTTTATACAGTTTTGATTTCGAAAGAAATACCTAGGTTTTCTTTGTCTAACATAAGTTACGCTTTTTGTTTGTATTTTTTAAAACATTTTTAGTAATTGTATTTGAAATTTCGAACAAAATCAGGGGAAATTTATACTTGATGTAAGTAAAAGAGTAGCAATTTAATTAAGTACCAAAGTAATAAAAAAGTTCCCTAATATGTTAAATAGGGAAAATTCTTCTGTACTATACTATTATTTATAAATATTAATATTGGGTAATTATAATGTAATTACTTTTCGTTAATAAACTGAAATGCTATTATTTAAGCGAAATATACATAAATGTTGAAAAAAAGTATTAAGGGAATTGAGAAATTATAAATGCTGTAAATAGAACTTTGACATGTTACTCAACTTTTATATGTACTTTTTTGAAAGAATAAATTATACGTTTTGTATACTGCTTTTGAATTTAGCATTTTCAATTTTTGTACAAAATAAAGCAACAAAAATAATTAATTTATACGGTATTTCAATTTTTTTTATAAAATACACATATCGAACTTCAAGGGCAATATTTAATACATTTGTGTTTATTTCTGTGAGCTTAAATGTATTTCATATTTCTCATTCATTTTATATCTATGTACAAAACTATGAGATAGGTAAATTAACGCACTTAGTATAAACATTAGATAAAAACAAAATAGATTATAATTTTCTGAGCGTTTTCGAGAAAAAAGTGAATAAATCAATTTATAAAAGAAAATTGAAATTTTGTTTCTCAGAGTATTTAAACTATTTTCTAATGGTTGTGCTTACCCATTTTACTAAAAGTTCCCATATTCGTTTTTTTTTACTATAATAAATTAAATAAAGATTTAAACTTTAAATTTCCCTACTTATGAGAAAGAGATTTTCTTGAAGATATGGAATTCTAAAATGTTTTAAATTATTGAATTAAATAGTTAAATAGATGTATGCAGCGTTATATTTTAAATCCAGTGAGTCTACGAAAATAATTTTAGAAAAGTGAAAGTAAAATCCCTTAATGGGAATTTAAAATTTTTTTTTTTTAAAAACATAATACGAACCTGTGATTATGAAGCCAAACGGATATGATATCTAAGACCATTGTCAAGGGAATAACTCATGTGAAATTTCAATAGTTACAAATGTGCAATAAGATTTTAGAGGAAAATTCTTATCGTAAATACAAGCTTCATATAATAATACAACAAGGTGTCTTCTGGTAAAATAATATCTGTTCTTATGATTTCTCTCTTTAATGTCCACTCAATGAATAAGATATGTAAACATTGCTTTAAAGGTAGCAAGATAGAATAAAATGCTTTTAGGTTGTGGTTTTAGCAACTAAGAGGCTATTGTTTTAGAGTTAATGTTGCTGATTAGCTATTATTTTAGCTTAGAGTTTAACGCTGCGGCACTCAAGCTGTGGTGCGCGCACCCCTTGGAGGGGCTAGGGTATATCAAAAAGTCGAAAATAAAAGATTATTTAAAGTAATTATTAATTTACAGAAATGAAGCAAAACAAAATACATTGGGACATAATAGAAGATAAAATACATTTTTTAAAATGACATAAAATGTTTATATACGAACGAGTACTGCATAATGTATTTCGTAATTAATTTATCAATTCTAAATTAAGAAAAAGTGTAACAATTGTTAGTGACACCCATGGGCTTGTTTTGCAGAGCAAAGTTTTTCAAAGGAAGATTAATATTAGAAATTCTATATTTATATATCATATTTATATTAATTTAATTAAAAATAATTTTGCAATCTGTTTCAATTTAAAAATTAGAAATAAAAATAACATAATACTTATTATATTACTTAAAATAATATATTACTTAGTAATTAAATAAGTAATAATATAAATTTATATTTATATACATATAAATAATAAAAAATATTAAAAAAATTAAAAGTAAAAATCTATCTGTTACTTATACAAAATTTAATACTTATTTGTACGGCTCATAAAAAAAGGTCGTGTTGTGGTTCTAGCGTCAAAATACATTATTGTTGCATTCTATACATTTTTAATTTTTTGGGAGGTGGAGAGGGGGGGGGGGGGGTTGTGGGAGCATAATTGTGTATTTTGCCAAAAATTGCCAAATTTTTTTTTATGATTATATTTTATAAACCATCTTATTAGCTTTATAAAAATACAAAGTTTATTATTTTCCATTCACTAGAACAAAAACTACAAGCGTTTTAGTAAAAGCAGATGCCATTACTTTAAGAAACTTTAAAACGTGTTTTACTCGAAATGTGTTTTTTTTGAAAATGCTTAAAGGGGGACAGTGAATGCTCAAGACGTTTTGAAAATAATTAACTCAAATATTTTGGTGTATGTTCTGTATACTAGTAGAAGCGTTTTAACTTTCAGATTTATCAATCACTGTTTTATTACAAAACTTACAATCCCTTATGTTAATATAATCACTGTTATATTTTAAGCAATTTTATATAATAACTAAGATAAAGTGCTCCTGTTTTTGTAAAAATTAAAATATCTCTTATCCTGAAGGTCGTTTTAAAATGGAATAGCATAGCAACACATTAGATAGAAAAAATTGAAAATTTGTTCATAAACTTTTGGTACTGAATGTTCCCGGTTTAGGTTATCTTTTGTAAATTTTTACCTTTTTTCCCATTTTGGTAATAATAATTTCTTTTTCTTTCCTTAATTTTTGCACATTTTTCTTAAAATGTTCTAAGCAAATCTAAAAACTTCAAAAAATTCCCCATATCTCCATTCTTTTAAAAAAAGTTGTCGCAATTTGTCGGATACCTTAAAAAGTTTTGTGTAGAATATTTTTTAAAATATTGCAGCAGGTCCAGAAACAAAATGTGATAAATAATTTAAAAATTCACGGTTATTATCAGCCTATAGCAATAAAACATCAAAAGGCAGATTTATATAATGAGCTAGCTCTGGAATACTTTGATAGTTCTTAATAAAGAATTATACATTGTGATTGGTGGACGTGATCATTATTTTTCATAAGTACAATTAAGGTATCCGACTACTTGTAACAACAAATGGAGATATGGGGATTTTTTTTGTGGTTTTTAGATTTGTTTAATACATTTTAAGAAGAATATGCTGAAATTAAGAAGAGAAATAGAAATTATTATTACTAAAAGGGGAAAAATGGGTAAAAATTTACAAAAAATAACATAAACGGAGCCCATTTTGCACCAAAAATTTATGAACAAAATTTCAATTATTCAATTCTGATATGTTGCAATGTTATTTCTTTTTGAAATGACCTTCAGGATAAGAGATATATATTTTAATGTTTTCAAAATCTAGAGCACTTTATCTTAGTTATTATATGAAATTGCTTAAAAAAACAGAGATTATATTAACATAAAGTACTCTAAATTTAGTAAAAAAACAGCGATTGATAAATCTGAAGGTTAAAACACTTCTACTACTATATAGAACATACACAAAAAATTTCACTTCCCAAACTTTTGAGCAATCGCTGTCCCCGTCTGAGCATTTTCAAACAAACACATTTCGAGTAAACCACGTTTTTAAGTATGAAATATTGCTTTAAGTAATGGCATCTGCTTTTACTAAAGCACTTGTAGTTTTTGTTCTAGTGAACGGAAAATAATAAATTTAGTATTTTTATAAAGCTAATAAGAGGATCTATAAAATAAATTCATAAAAAAAATAGTCAATTTTTGGCAAATTTCACAATTTTAGGGTAGACGGATACCTTAAGGCAAACGAGATGGTTATTTTAAAAGCAGTTTTTAATCTGTTTTATCTCATTAGTCTCATGGAAAGCAATTTATTATTCTCAGCACAGGCTTGGGAGAAGAGTTCAGTAAGAGGAAAAGCGCACGCGAACCGAATTGGCTGGTGTACACACGCTGACTTTTTTTTTTTGCGCTACTCTTCTTGCACTTAAACATCTTTTTACACTTTTTCCCCGCGCACTTACATTTTTTTTACTCATATTTATTAGAAACGGAGCAAAAAAGAAACAGTGAGCATATGGTAAGTGATTAAAAATAGGAAAAAATTAACTTATTTAATTAATTCTCTTAATAACTCTAATCTAAATAAGAAAACGTTAATTAATCCGATCCTATTAAATCTTATTACTCCACGATCAACAGTTTCGAATCCCCTTTGTGAACCATCAGGTGTCCCATTTACGGGACCAAGAACTTTCCTCATGAGGGGGTGCATCAGGAAAGGGCCACGAAACGGTAACCGATTTCCCGCGCGCGCTCTCGTGACCGAATGCGAAGGTATGCACCACCCCTGGAACACGGAGAGCAAAGGATCATGCGGTTGCGTGGCAACCACCTCATCTAGTACCGCAGCGCCCCCTGCACAGCTCGAGCTCTCTATTCTCCAGTATTTTCCTAACTCTCATCTGTCGGACAGTATTCCTATTTTGATGCCGTACTTTAAAACCTTTTGAGATGCGGAAGATGGAATTGTGTGTGTACGTTTTTGTGTATGCGCCTCAAGTATAGGATGGTGTTTTTTTAACAATCAAAATATCAATGGAGACGGTAAATTTTTGTAATTTTATGTGATGTACAGTGGATGATGTTTTAGGTGATTTTTTTTATTGTTTACAACGAGTATTGTTTAATTTAAAGTATTTAGGAGGTTGAAAAAGAAGTAATAATTATCTACGAGAATTTTCGCCCGTAAGTTTTGCATTTATCTCACTATATCCATATATTTTATCATCTCGAATCAGCTGATTTATCTTTGTTTCTACCTAGATATCATTGTGAGATTGTGACTGTTAGCGCAATTGGTGCATATTTATGTATTTTGCTTGATTATTATACGATATTATGAACAGCGATTGATGAAAAAAATTAACTATTAAGGGCCTTCGAACACTGAACAATAGTGTGAAGATTTGTTTGCTATTTATTATCGCATATCATCTACGCGGTCTTTCAATTTCTCGATATATATCAGATATTCTTATATAAATATCTCTAGAAATTATCATATTTAAGTTCCAGTAACTTTTCAAAACGTATCTTGTTAGGATTCATGTAAGTGGTGCCAAAAAATAAAACTCAATTTATGATATTTAATATTTTGTATAATATTCAAATCGCTTCGATAGAATAATTCTTTAAAAATGTTTATAAAAAATAATTACTATAGAATGATAGAAGTAATTACATATTCAATGTGATATAAAATATTAAAGTAATCTTCTTCTTGACAACCAATATTTCCAGCTTACATTTTTCTCTAAAACATTTATAAACCTAGACACGGCACTAATGCTCTAAAAGAGAGAAGAACTTATAAACTAAACAATAGGGCTTTATGTACTTATAAGCAATTAAGTAATTTAAGTCCCTACCATCTTCACTGATCTCTTCAATTGTCTTTTGAATTTAAGCAAATTTATTTCATCCGGTATATCTTAAAATGAGCAATTTATGGTTCTGAAAGCTTTGAAGAATACGAAATATCTCCCAATTAACTTTATTAAATGAAATATTTTATTCAATTTGAGATCGTCACGTGTGTTTTTTGATGACTGTGAAACCGAATGGATGTGCATGTATTTAAATAAGAAATTCTAACGGCGTTATATAATATATATCATACTATAAACAATTTGATTTATTTTTAAAAAAACTTTAAAATATTGGAAGCTTAACTAAATTCGTATAATATTTCTAAATTTAATTACACACATATTTTTATTTTAAAGAAAAACAGCAATAATTTTATGAAGTGTGTGATGAATATTTCCTGGTTTATTTTAGAGTAAAAACAATAAATTATACGGTTACAGCTTATGCCAGTTATTATTATGAAATGTTCTTGATTTCGAAGTACCTCAAACAATGCGAAATAAATAAATCCGCTTAGATTCTAAAGCGAAACAGATAAAAATTAAAGCAGTTCTATTCTTAGAAGCTAACATACTTGAATGGAATTTTATTTTTGTCTGTCTGACGTAAGCCCAGTCTGAAAAAAGTATCAAAGATTTTTTCTGAGTGTAATAAAAAAACCTTTTAATGCTACATTTCTGTAATCCAACTAATAAAGATTATGTCTGTATTTCATAGCATATTAATCAAATCACGTTCTGGATTGACGGAAATAAACTGTGTGATAATGACCGGATATACTTTTTTCTCTTGACAAATTTACAAGAGATTTTTCAAATAGAACTGATATACTAACCACTCAGAGGAGTAAAATAAATATAATACAACGAAAAAAAAAATTTAGAACTGACATTAATGTGATTATTTAAAATTTGAAACAATTTACGTAATATTTGAATTCTAAGCGATTCGATATTTCGATACATGAATAAAGCGAAAGAAAATCGTCTGCAAAAAAGGAATAGTGATTTATGATTCATATATTTGGAACATCTTGCTACTAGAAGCAGTGTGATTTGAGACATTCTCCTAAGGAATACTTGTTATTTTCTGGACATCAGTGATTGCTTCAGTATTTCACAATGGATGGACGTTTGTCACCACAATATGGATCTCGACATTCTCTAAATAAAATTCACACGAGTCCACGGTCTTCGCTGACCGTTTACGACAGGAGTCTTGGAGTAGAATCTCCATGGTTTAAAGGAAGATCTGAAGAAAGGTAGAATATTTTAGTTGACTATTACATTTAGTTATTTTTATCTGACGTAGTGATCTCTATTTTTTTAAAAAAAATATCTTGTAACAATCACCGTTTGGTTTTATTTCCTTTAAATGAGAATATCTTTTTGAATCGGAAATATTCCATTTTGTTGTGTAATTTCAATTAATTGCCTTTAATTGTACTTCACAAAGTGTTATTTAAAATTCTAAATGATAGTTCTTTTTAGAAATAATTCGCAACAAATGACAATTTCGCATGCGTACGTTTATTTTGCTTAGAATACTTATTTTATATTTTATCTTTGATAAAAACTGTTATAATAAGTAACAGAATAACATACAATAGGCATTAGAGGTTTTAATATACACATAGGGTTTCTTTCAGAGCTTTACAATAATTTTTTGATGAGACATTTGTAAGTTAGACCATACCATATAGCAACCGTAAAATATTGGAACATCATACTAGTTAAAAGTACTTACGGCATATGTTATGTAAGAAAAATAGAAGTACACATAAATTATACAGGAATATGAAATAAAACTCATTTCCGATTTTAAATAATCAATTTGTGGGACATATAGAACTATTGTTCGATATTTCTATTGCACAAGTCATGAAAAACATTAATAATTGTATTAAATTTCGAAATAATGTCAGAAATAAATTTGTGTTTGCGCAATTCCAATTCTTATTCCAGGTATAATTTCTCGTTTTAAATTATTTAGATGTTTACTTTAAGAGTGATATGAATTTTAAGATAAAAAAATCGCCAGTTTATTATTTACATTCGAAGATGCAACAAGATTTTTTTTAAATATAAATTTGTACGGTAAGTTAAATGTATATAGTAGAATAGTTTGCTTAATAGCTTTAAAATTTCAAGATAAAATATATTTTCTTGTTGAATGATGTATAATGGTTCATAATGCAGTCTTCAACATATGGTCAAAAAGGTTCTGTTAAATCAAAAGAACTTTAATTTAAATACGTTTTAGTTCAATTAGGATGTGAAGCCTGATGCCATATAATATGCACAATAGCGATTAGAATAAAATTAGAATTTAATACGAAAGCATTTATTACGGGTTCATAGGAAATTAATAATGAAATCCATCTGAGACTGTTGGCAAATAAAAAAGAACATGATCTTGAAATTTTTGTTAAAATTAATTATGATTTGGGAATTCATTATTGTAATTTATTCTCATAGATTTTGAATGTTTATTTATAGTATGTTACATTGGAAGATTTAAAATGATTAAAATATAGTGAAATCGTAGATCATATAAAAACCATTATGCAAAAAATAAATTTTTTTTTCAGAATGGGTGATGGGATATAATACGTACGCTTGTTTGCTTAAAACGTTTTTGAAAAAAATGTTTCATTCAGAGAAAGGCCAAAAAATTATCAATTCTTAAAAAATATTATGGATTTTTATTTGTTATCGGGAAAAACTACACCCGACTTTTTTTTTGAGCGGTCTTTTCCCCACGATTTTGAAATAACATGGTACATGAATGTAATGATTTTTTTCCCCACGAATATTTTGTTTTATCTCGAATTCCAAAAAAAATGTGAGGATTCATGCCCTTTTGGATGAGGATGATACATTTGAATTTTTGACAGTTTATGGTAATAAAGAAGTCGATAACGAGGAAGTCGAAGATGTGCGTGTGTGAAGTTCGGCTATTAACAGCTGAATTAATTAATACTCAAGGGCTAGAAATTTGCTACAAATATGGAACAACATTTTCTTACTCATGAACCTGACATAGAGCGTGTATTAAAATTTCAGCGGTATCTTAAGTTTTGTGTAGGACATCAAGAATTATATAAGCAACTTGAGAACCTCCCCCCCTCCCCGAAAAAAACTTCGCTAATTATTGATTTAGAAAAAAAAAGTCTGTTAAAAACGAACAAAAAATTCTTCACTTGAATCAAAACCGGTTGTTGTGCTAAACATATTGAACACATGTACTAATGATAGCATTTTTTATCCAGTTCGCAACAAGCGTGCACGGTTGTTATCAGGTAGCGATGAGTTCAGCGTTTCTCAAACTGTGAAGCGCGTCCCCCTAGGGGGTCATGATAACCCTACGGGGGGCGAGTATCTCAAAAAGTCGAAAATTAAAGATTATTTAAAAATATTATTAATTCCCTGAAATGAAACAATTCAAAATACATTCTGACAAAGTAAAAAATAAAGTGTTACACTCATATATAAATGTATCAATACAAACAATGTACTTGATAATTAATTTAACAATAGGAAGTTAAGAACAAGTTTAATAATTACCAATGACTCCATGTATGGGGCTGTTATACATGAAATTATATAGAAAATTTAATACTTATCTTGATAATTTGTACAGTTTATAATTAAAGTTATATTGTAGCATCGGCATAAAAATACTTTATTAAATTCATTACATTGCTATTGTGTGGAGGGGGGCACGATGAAAATTATGATTGAAAAAAATGGAGTTGTAAATGTTGAAAGTTTAAGAAGCGCTGCGTTAGTTAGTAGTTTTATTCCCAATTTAAATTTCGAATTTTATTTGTTGTGTGTGACTGAATT
The DNA here is from genome assembly GCA_019973975.1 of Trichonephila clavata. Taxonomy (NCBI): domain Eukaryota; kingdom Metazoa; phylum Arthropoda; class Arachnida; order Araneae; family Nephilidae; genus Trichonephila; species Trichonephila clavata. The sequence continues at coordinate 32,232 of BMAO01037057.1, forward strand.
TTCACTGTATACTAATTAAAATTTTTTTTTTTTTTGTGATGAAAATGAAATGGTTTTGTTATATAAATATGTAACATAGATTTGGTTATTCCTTTTTTTATACGGTGTTTTGGGGAAAAAATTCAGAGTTTTTTCATCTTACACGATTTTTTAAATTTGTGGAACATTTCCCCTATTTTACCATTTGTTGCGCGTATTTTTTTTACACGATTTTTTTTGCATGGTTTTCTAAGGAACTTGTGTACCATGTACAAAAAGAGTTGAGTGTATTTGTTTTAGATTTCTTTTGTCAATAATTAGATCCTAGGTTTAGTAAATGTCACTGATTCCATGCACGCATGCACTGTAATTGCGTATTGCAAAGAAAACAGTCTTACAATAATGTTCAGTATATAATACCTTTCATTTTTTGTAGTACTTCTAACTTTAGGAATATAATTAAAATTTTTATTTACAAAATAGTTTCCCAAAATGTGTTAAAAGAGCAATTCTTATGTATTCTTTTTGAAAAGGCTTCATTTAGCGAATTTATAAAAGTTATAGATAAAACTGGTCATATAGATTTTTGTCATCATTGCAGAACTATTTAGAATAACAGAAATAGTATAAATATGAAAAACAATTAATCTTTACATTTCAAGTATTTGAAGTAGCTAAGATTTCATGGACAACTGAAAAACGTTATTTAAAAATAAGCCTAATATTTGTATAAATATTAGAGAATGGTTATTAATTTTTCAGTTTGGAACATGTATTTTCTTTTTTAAATTATTTATTTGATTTACAGCATATTTCTTGAGATTATTGTAATAGCATAATGAAGTGAGTCTTTATTTTGTAATGAAAAATATTGAAAAAATTTACATTTAGGTTTTTTGTACGAGTATTTGATTTAAAATCAAAATGATTGCAATGAGCAAAAGAATTATGCCTATTGAATTTGACTTATAATCAAATTATATTGCAAAATATGGACTTTGTGCCTTGACATTTTTACATAAAACACAAATGAGCATTTTATTTTTCATCCTAAGAGGAACTTATTGATACTAAAACTATTTTCCTCACTGAAAAACAAAATGAAATTTCAGAAAAACAAATTTACAATTATAGTTTGAACTCACTATATTTATCCCAGAGATACGACTAATTAAAAAAATAGGATTTTTTTAGAAACAACTTTTCCTCTTGGAACTGTTTCTTTTTATTTTCTCTCGTGACCCTTGGTTTTCGTTTAATTTAGTAATTATATCAGTTTCGAATTTCGCTTTTAATTAAAATCGACTCTCTAAAAAGAGGATAATTTTTTAAAGTCCTTTTGTTCTCCCCAAAAAGAATAAGCGGATTTCCTTTAAGTAGGTCAACTTTTTAATTGAATATTTATATTGAGTCCCTATCTTCAAATTTAATAAAATCTTTTTCCCCAAGGCATATTTTGGAATTCCATCCATCTCTTTATTATTTCAGCATTACCTGTTTTTAGATATTATCTGATAAGTCACATTATTCTGAATATTAAAACTAAATTCAATATACGAGGGATGATCAGAAAAAAAGGTTACAAGCCGCAGTATTTGAAAACAACACATTGTGGAGACAAATGGTGTTACTTGTCATACAGCTGGTTTTCGAAGTAGGTAGTGAAAGATCCCAGAAGGTTCAGGATGATTGAAATGGCAAGATATTAGGAAATTGGTCTCGTTTGGAAGTGCGAGACGGGATTCAATTTTTATGGGCAAAGAATGTGTCTGAATCTGAGAGAGCAGAGCAGAATGAGCAGACAACATGTAGCGAAATGGTGTCACTCTTTTCAATCAGGCAGACAGGATGTCGAAAACCGCAATGTAGCAGGGGGCGGGTGCCCAAGTTCTTCCACGACAGAAATCAACGCGGCATGAATTTAAGAAATGATTCAAAATTATATCGACGGGTAACTCTGAGAGATAATCTCGGCAGAGCTGGGACTCACCTAGGTCACCATATCGTTTCTGATGTGCTGCGATATTCCAAGACAGTGCTGTGAAAACATCCGCCGAGACCTGATATCTACCAAAATGGGTTAACAAATTCGTTTTGCATTCTGATAAATGCCTGAATAGACTTGGTGATTATGTCGAAATATAATAGGCACGTATGCGTATTCATTACCTTTTATATTTTCCGTCTATTGTGAATAAATATTTCTTTATTCGACTTGTAACCATTTTTTCTGATCAACCCTCGTATATACACTAGTGTTTCATAATTACACTCAACTAAAGATTGTCGAATCTCGATGTCCTCCTGTTGGCGTGGAAGTTAGGAAAAAGTGTCAATTAACGTCGCACAAAAAGCCGCACGTGGACTATTGGTGACGGACCTCGTAATTTTGCTCCGTGGTCAAGTGACGAGGATGACACCTGAGCTGACACTATCTTGAAATTCCACACCATGCCAAAAAAATTTAACGTGCACTAGGCCCTCTACACGACTGGTCTTCAGCGATAGTTGTGGCCAAAGTGGTCACTAGGGATCAAAGTAAAGGACTCAAGGTTGGTGTGTTATGAGTTCGAGCCCAGTACCACTGAAGACCCGCAGTGTAGGGGAGAGATGCACGTTAAATCTGTGCTCAAACGTCTTTCTGTTGGTGTGTAATTAGGAGAGGGGAATGCCAGCTTAGGTGTCGTCTTCGTCACTTAACCATGGTTCAAAATTACGAAGTTCGTCACCAAGAGCCATCGAGTAGCTGAATAGTGCGATGTTAATATTCACTCACTCTCTCGCTCAAGGTCCCCGGAAATTAAAGTGCCAGTTAATTTATATATTACGATCAATGACCATGAAATAATTAGCTATCCTTAATCATTCTAAAGTAAATCAGCTGAATAAGAAAACAATGGCTACTTTTTATTTTGGAATCGTATAATTTCAAAACAGTGTAAAAAAAAAAACCGTATGGGAAAAATGTGTCTTCACTTTAATTTCAATAAAATGTGACAGATATATAATAACAATCAAAACATTCGAAACGGAAGCAACATAACATAATATTTGTTTGAGGGATACTATACATTTTTTTCACTTTTACTAAAGTAACAATCTTGCCAAATACTGTCAGAATTACTATGTAAGAGCACACATCTTATTTTTTCCCCTTAAAATACACTCTAAAAGCTTTTAATGCATAAAGAGTTTGATTTCCTTTTATTAATGTCACTTTTTAATGCAAAACGAGAGCAATTGGTGACGATTCGCGTAATTTCGAGGGGCCGTGGTAGCCTAGTGCTCAAGGTATCGGATCGTGGCTGGCATGTCGTGAATTCGAGCCCAGTACCACTAAAGATCCACCGTGTAGGGGATCCATGCACGTTAAATCTGTCGAGAGCTCAAACGTACCCCCGTTAGTGTGGTGTGGAAGTTAGGAGAGGGGGTGCCAGCTCAGGTGTCGTCCTTGTCATCCGTGGTTCAGAATTACAAGGTCAGTCACCAACAGCCCTCATGCAGCTTTATAGTACGACGTAAATATATAATTCTAACGCTGGCCGAACTTCTTCACTACGTAAACAGGAGGACTTTGAGTCTCGACAGATTTAACGTGCTCCAGTCCCTCTACAGAGGGGGTCTTCACAGTCATGAAGTTTGAACTCATGTCACTCCACCCGCGAGTCCGTGACCCGAACCACTAGGATGCAGCAGCTACCTGAAAATTAGGAGAGGTGATTTTCAGTTCAGGTGTCATCCTCTTTACTTGACCGAGGCACAAAATTATGAGGTCCGTTGCCGATAACCCTAGTGTTGCTTCAGAGCATGGCGTAAATTAAAATCATAATCAAATAAAATCACAACTAAAGAAATCACGAAAGTGGAAAAAGTTACCATTTAGTGAGACTGATTTGATATTGTGTCTAGGACCCTTCTCAATTCTCACTTATAAACAAGTAATAAAAATTTTTTTTAAGGCAATTCCTATTTTGAATGGATGAATAGAAAGTATTTTATTAACGGTTGAAAATTTGAACATATGTATTTATATATATAGTATAATAAAATAAGATAAAATAATAACTGGGAAACTTGTATTAACTACAAGGCGAAAAAAGAAAGAAATTGGATGCCAAAGGACATAACAATTCAAGATACAGAAAGAGTCTTTGGACTAAAATGAACCTATACATAGGGAAAGAGTGAACTAATAGTAGAAGCACGATTTGTCTGAATTGTTGTAACAATGCACACCCGGTTTGGCTGAAAAACCAGTTTTCGACGCCAACCTTTGTCATTGTTTTAACAGTTACACTGTGACAACAGTGGAGACGAATCTAAGTTGGCGTCAAAAACCAGTAATTAATTTAGTTAGTTAACCGGTAATTAATGAATTTGAAAAAACTGTATTAACATCAAGCGTCTTCCTCTACAAGTTTAAAAATTTATTTGAAGTTGATTGGATGAGAGAACAGGAAGTATTTTATTAACGATTGAAAATTTGAACAAGACATATATTTATAAATAAATAAATATAATATAGAGAGAGTGAGCTAATAGTAGGAATTGAAAAGAAGAGGAAATATTTTTCAAACAATATTGACTTTTTTATTTAAGATTGTTTATAATTTTTCTATAGATCCTTCTTGTTGGCTGACCAATTTCCGAGGATAGTCTTTCAATACTTTCCCAAAGTAATTTGATTCCTTTTGCCTTTCAAACAGATATATTAGATCCTTTGTTCCGCTTCCAGACGTATGGCTTTATTTGCAGAGTGTTCTTTTTTCTGTCTTTTTTTCTTTGAGAACTCAATGCGATCTGTAGACGTCAATAACTTACCTGGCTGTCTCTTATGATTTTACGCTTGATGCATTTTCGCTGAAACAAATGTTATTGCCTGAAATAGTTTTGTAGATATTTTAGTGCTGGTTTTATTTAAAAGAATATTTCTGAATTTTTTATGTTTGATTTCAGGAAAAACATTTTAAATTAAAAAATTTGATAATCAATTTCTAACCGATTTTAAATAATTTTTAATAAAATGTTTAAGGTACTTAAATAAAATTTTTTTTCTGCTTAAAAATGAGCAGTCCTTGATAATTCAGGTAAAATAATTTATTAGTAAAAATATCATAAAAAGTTTGCCACAGACATTTTAAGTACAAATTTTGAAAAATTCCTTAATAATAATATAGAGTGTAAAAGTCTAATAAAAGGTGAAAAACTTGTCAAAAGAATTGGCATGAAAACTGAATATATTCATATAAATAACGATCTCCTTTTTTACTGTACTCAGCTTATAACTGCGTTGTATCTGAAATGTTTTTAAGGATGTGACTATCTTCACATATATGCGCATATCAATAATAAAAATACTTTAAAAGGTAAATGAAGTAAGTGAGAGAATATTAATTCAGCTACACGAGGCCTTTTGGCGAGGAACTTCGTAATTTTAAAGCGTGGCCAAGTGACAAAGGGGACATCTGAGTTAGCAGCCCTCCTGTCCAAACTTTCACACCACATCAGAGGAAGAACTTCTGAGCCTCGGCATATTTAACGTGCATAGACCGCCTCTGCACGGCGGGTCTTCAGCGGTACTAGGCTTGAACTCATGATACGCTAACCACGAGTCTATGACCTTACCACTAGGCTACCGCGGCCATAAAGTAAATGAAATAATGTTGGTGCTTACGTATTATAGAGGCGACCAATTTTTCTAAGCCACAAAAGCCATCGTCAAACCAAAAAACATCGCCAAATACTTCCAACGTTTTCGCACATGCGCAAAAAAGAAAAAAAAAAAAAGAAAAAAAAGGAAGTTATTTATAAGAATCAAGTATAATCCCCCCCCCCGTGTACTTTAAATAAGCAAAAAATCTAATAAAATCTACTATATTTAAATTGCGTAAACGCTGAAATTTCATTCAAAATCTTGGAAAAAATGGGTCTTCTATATGTAGACGGAGTCACATAAATTGGCATATGTATCATGCACTTCCGCCATGTTTCCTATTTAGCTATTTTTTTAGCTTCATAACTTTTCGAGTACCCATGTATTAGACCACGTATTCAGAAATACTCTACTTCGTTTGCTTTCGTAGAAAATGAATCCCAAACTTTAATTATTTTCCGCAACAAAATGAGAAAATAATATTACAAAATATGTTGATACTTTCAAGCATGCACAATCAAGATTATTGTGTTTAAACATGCGCAAAAACGGTACATGCTATAAAAATATTATTGTTTTTGAACATGCTGTGACGTTTGAGAAAAATAATGGTAGCGTGATACTTGTTAATTTAATATTTGGTTAATTTACGTCACAGCTATTAATTACAGTATATGCATTGAAGTTATTAAAAAGATTGGTTAGTTCATTCGTGTTTGTGAGGGAGGATATTGCTTCTCTTCTGTTCGAAGTTTTTCCAACGGACTTTTTCTCTGTGCCCTCACTAGGGATGGTAGTGGCTGGCCTCTTTACCCTCGAATTAGATCCGGCTCGGGGGTGGAGTAGGGGGTGAAGACCAAAGACAAGACCTCGCAATATTTTAAGAGTGCACGTGTGCATAGGAACTCGGTTATCCTATCCACAAAAACAAGCCGACTTTTCAGCTGTGTGACGAGAAAACGTTATAGTGCGCTGTCAAGATTATTTTGTTTGAACGTGCTGGAGTCAGGGATGTCTTCAGGCATGGGCCAACTGGGCCCGGGCCCAGGGCCTCGCCTTAAGTGGGGGCCTCGTTTCCTTCTGGACTTTGTTTTAATAAGATCATGATTCGGATCATTTTAATGGTCAAATATTATTCCCTTAGATATTCTCCGAAAAACAGGGAATTTCAAACTGCATGCCAATTGGTAAAAGTGGTAATACTGCATTATTATCTGATGACCGTTGTCCATGTCTAGGCCTGGGCCTAATACCCTAAACAATCACTCAACTCATTTAGTCGAAATGCGGCCATCGGTCGAACCAGATTGTGCCTAGGTTTTTGAGATCATGAGTCATGCACATTTATTTGTATAAAATTACCATTTGAACGAGTATTTAACAATGCAAGCTATATACTGTCTGCTTTTAGAGATTTCTGGTAGGGCCTACTTTTGCAAAACGGCCCAGGGCCTCAAAAATCTTAAGATTTCTCTGGGTCCAGGGCCTCAAAGAGTCTTAAGACGTCCCTGGCTGGAGTGGTTTTCCACTATTGGCTGCATATCGCAGTATTTGGCGACGTTTTTGATTAGACGAAATTAGTCGAAGGGATAATAAGCATATTGTTTAAAAGAAAAAGAAAAATAACAGAAGGGGATTCTTAAGGTATATTTTATTAATGCTACGTGAAACTTATTTCATTTTTAGTTTCCATACCCCCTCCTGCTAAATCAGCATCAACATTTATTTAAAATATCATTATAAAAAATCCGTGTTATATCCTAAATTTAACATTACAGAATGCAGGAATAGCTGTCATGGAACTGATGAACCACCTGTTATTGTACAAGATATAATAGTCTTTTAAATAAATACTATTTAAAATCTACACATTTCAATTACTGGCAATTAAAACAAAAATTACAACTTTGATTAAATTACGTATTACAAGCGAGAAAGAAAGAAACAACTTCTAGTTAAAAGAGTTGTTCTAGTTTACCAAAGAAACTTTGTTTACTTTGGTTTGATTAAACACAGAGTTTGTCTTATCAATTCAGTTCTTTTCTCTTTTTTCTCGGCGAAAAGTACTGTTAATTAACAGTATAAGACTGTCTATGTATATAAATTGGAAGATTATTTTTCTTATTTAACCGTAATATTACAAGACTTCTGCATTTTTAAGTAAATATCTTTCTCAGCCTTTAAGTATTTCAAGAATTTAAATATGCATAATTTTACAAAAAGAAAAATTATTTAATGTTTTAACGCGTTTTTTGTACATTTCATACCTTTTAAACTGTTCATTTACCATTAACTACTGAATTTATAAGAACCGTTTCTAAGTTCTTGTATTTTTTAAAAAGAGTGAACAAACAATTTACTGTAGATTACTTACCATTAATTTATACACAAACTATTTTTTAAAAAATAAATTTATTTTTTCAATAATTTTTAATGAAAATTATTAAAAAAATATAAAAAATCCTAATTTTTTAATGAAAATTCACTCTATTGGCTTTTAACATATAAAGGGTTTGAATTTTTTTTTATTAATGTCACTTTCGAGAGATCATTTGGTGACGATCCTCGCAATTTTGAGCCTTGGCCAAGGGAAAAAGATGAAACCTGAGCAAGCTTCCCACTTTCCAAACTTCTACTCTACTCCAACGTGAAGACTTTGAGCCAAGACAGATTTAACGTGCATCAGCCCTTCTGCACGACGGCTTTCAGTTGTTCAGAATTCGAAATCCTGATTCGCTTGTCATGGATTCTTGACCATGATCTCTAGTCTACAGTGGCCTTACCAATTCCTTTGAGAATATCATTAAGAAATAATCATTATTTTAAAACATCATCATTTGAACATCATTATTTTAATTAAAAATTATAATACGTTATCAAAAAATTTAGTTGTGAAAAAAATCAGTTATACAACTATTATTTAAAAGTTACGTATAATACATAACCGTAAAGGAAATTTAAAATGTAATATTTGTTATGAAATCATATACTATCATGTTTTCGAAAAATCAGTTTAAAATATTAAAAAACACAAATATCCTTTTTGTTTATTGTTTAATTTTTTTTTGCTTTTTTAATCGGAAACTACACTATTGCAGACATGGCAAATCCCCAAATGTGAGAACGATTTCATGGTGTCACCACCTAGGGGCGGCTCACGCTACCAAATTCTGACGATTGAATTAAACATAACTCAAATTCTCATCGAATGATAAATATTATCGTTATTCAATTTTTCCCAGAATACCGGAGCCAAATCGATAATTAAGATATCTTTTACATGCCGTATAATCACGTGACATTCGTGCCCACGATTTTCGCTATCCACTCCACCCGGAAGTAAATCCGCAAACTTGGGCTTACGAAGTGGGCACCCTAATCACAGCTACCGAGCCTATTAAAATATTACTTCGAATTTATATTTTTAAAAATATTTTCAGTTATTAGAAGCGTTATATATGTATATACATAGAATGGCAATTTTTTATGAAAGAAATATTTCAAAACTATAGACATCAATTCAGCATCGCCCTTTTAATAATTTATTCCTCACTAATTCTGACTGAATTATAGAATTCTCATTTATGACATTTCGAAGCTGTCGAGAGCTTTAAACATGAATTTCATCTGAGGATATTTAATTCCACTTCATTTACGAACTAAGACAAATATGATAGAAAAGTTTCTGACAAAAAAAAAAAAAAAAAAAATAAAAAAAAAATTAAAACAACTCATTTCATTTTCCGTTAACGTTAAATAAAATTAACTTTCAAGAGCTCGTACCTCACTATTTGTCCTTCCCAACTTGGGGTTTAAAAACTAATCTTGATTGGACAGCTCAAATATTTAATTTAAAAAGCAAGTACGACCAGATAATTTAAAATTGGTACCGGAAAGACGCACTCGATCATTTTTTTTTGGAGTTTAATTGGCTATTAAGGAAAATTTACATATTTTTATTTTAAGTAATGAGTAAGCTTTTGAAAATTCTCATTGGGATTGTTGTCGGGTTGGATTGGGATGGTTTTAAAATCGATACGAAAGAACTTGGCAGGTTTCCATAAGTACTTACACTGCGTAAGTCCAGGTTCTTTTTTTTCTTCATGTCATTTTCGAATGGAACTATTGTATCATGCATAAAATATCAAGTAAACTTTAAGGTGGATTAAATAAGCAAGTTTTTGTGGTTATTTGTTGGAATATTTACTCAGGAATTATATTGAGGAATATTTGTGGATCAGAAACCATGCCGATATTTCTGGCGTAATGTTCCGATAGTGATTTGATACATTTTAACTCTAAAGTCTCTTCAAAATTAGATTATATTTAAAATAAGGATATGAAATAAATTTTTTTGGGATGACATGCCTTATAATGTGATAAAAAAAAACTTCAAATAAAAGAAAAAGAGTTTTATTTGAAAATAAGATAGAAAGCATTGTCCATATACTCATATGAAATATTTGCAATTTACTAAACATTCAAATTTAACTGAATGCAGATAAAGAAATGTTTATTTTAAGTGTAACTTTTATTTAATTTAAGAAATATTTTTTTTCTAAAATCAGCAACGATAGTAAACAAACGCAGTAAGCATTTCCAATGGCTCAATTCATGACGGTCACATGATAAAGGTAAACACGTGATCCCCATTGAATTCAAAACAGACATCAAATTAATTGTACTTGCTTTTCTATTTGTAAAACTTGGGTAAAATTTCAAATTTTATAATTGGGTAAAAATGTTCAAATGTTCTAAAAAATAAATTTCTTCAAAAGATTTTGAAATTAAAAAAAATCTTATTTTGTGCATGTACTTTTAAATAAAATACATTTTGTATACATATTTATTTTTTAAGAAAAAGTTTCTACAAAGAGTAAAAGTTGGCAACAACGAAGCCCGTGTACTGATTGGCTGGAAATACATGATTGCTTTTATCGTGTGACTGTGATGTCACATCAGTTTTTAAACTGATTGGCTTGAAACAGGTGGTTATCATTATCATGTGACTATGACGTCACATAAATTTAGCCCATTTAAAACAGCTTTTGCACGCGTTTGCTAATGACACGAGCATTAAATTAAATTTTGTTTGTTGTTTCTTAATAAATCACAGTTGTGAAGATAAATATTAAAAGCGAAATATATATGCTATGAAAATACAGAAAAAAAAGGAATTAAGGTGTTTAAATATCAATTTAAAATTTAATGAATATCCTAGCTTTCTAATAATGTACTGCTAGCTTAAAAACTGTACAATGGGGCAGATGAAAATTTTTTTTCATAATTTTAAAGCCCTATGCGGAAAAGATGTTTTCTGGTATATAAATGAAGGGAAAAGTAAGATAAAATAACTTATTTTTGTGTTAGTACTGCCACAAGAGGAATAAAGTTTAAGTATTTAAGCTTTTTATATGGTAAAATATAAAAGTAATTTTTGTTTAAAAAAACCAGGTATTTTAGAACTTTTTAACATTTATTGTGACAAGCGGACACCTTCTAAATAGTTACAAGAAAAAATAACAAGTACACACATATAAAAGCCTCTTTAATATTATATGATTTAAAAAAAACCTACTGTCGAAATGGCAGAGTAGATAAAGCAGAAGACGGAAAAAAGCTTGGATTCGAACTTATTTGACAGTTCGAGGAAAGAGAGCTGGGATTAAGAAATGTTGCAATGCACATTACAATTTCTCACTTATCGATAATCCCTTTGGCTATTTACATTGCACAAAAACAATTTTATTCTGAATCTCAAATCATCTAATCAAAATTGAGTCTTTCCATTTCAAAAACTCAACCCCTTTGTGGCAATATTAAATTTTGAACTCATTTCTTAAAATTATTTTCACTTACGCTAGGGGTCTTCAACCTTTTTCACTAGAGGGCCAAATTAATAAATTTTTAATGATCAGCGGACTACATCAATACATTCACAGTCTTCTGCGGGCCACACGACGGTCAAAAATAATGCAGTCGAGCACTTTTCAAACTTTCAATGTTTGCGACCCAATTTTCAATTATAATTCTCTTCACGCCCCCTCCATACAATAACAATTTAGTGAATGCAATAATAATGTATTATGTCGCTGAAGTTGCAGTACGACTTTAATTATAAACTGTATTAATTATGAAGACAAGTATTAAATTTTGTATAAAGTTTTGTATACGACAAGCCCATGGAAGTCACCAGTATAATTGCAATTTTTTTTACTTAGTATTGATAAATTAATTATCAAAAACACATTGTGCAGTACTGATACATTTATAAGAATATTACATCAGTGTAAATGTGTCAGAATGAGTTATGTTTTGCTTTTCTTTTCAGTAAATTAATAATTTTTAAAATCTTTAATTTCCGATATGCTTGCGCCCTACGTATGGTTATCACATCCCTCTAGTGGGGTGCACCCCATAGTCTGAGAAACGCTGTTGTAGTCAGAACATTTGTATAAAAAAAGGGAGGTTTGTTTTACAACAAAAATGATTCTAAGAGAAGCGATGGTTTCCAGATTTGTATATATATTTTTTTATAGAAAAAAATATCGGTTTCTAAAAAGGTATATGGAAATCAAATTAAATACTTTGCAAATCTCTTGAAGATAAGTGTACACCTTTTTTCTGAAAATTTCTGAAATGAGTTCTGTAAAGTCGGATTTTTTATTTTTAAAATTATTTAGAATACAATGAAATTTTTGCCATTTTCAGAAATTTTTTTTTCTCAAATGAATATCAAACACAACAGTCAAATGTTTTAAATATCAAGAATAACAGAAAAATGGGGTTTTTTACAACAAAAAGCAGAGAAGGCTATTTTTTTTAAATGACCTCAAATTCAAATAAGCGTCCACTAAAATGCCTTCAGCTAGCCACGGGATGAAGACTCCCTATTTTACACCATAATCCTTCTTTTCCGTATAAGTAAGTTCCGATTAACAATTTTTTCCCCATGTAATCACAATCTATCCTGCTATACACTTTTCCTTATTAGTTAGGTTTAATCATGTGAGTGTTTTTTTTACTAGAAAAATTTACTTTTTCAAATGTTTTTGCTATTACTAATGTACTCTGGAATATTTAGGAATGCTCATAGTTAAAAAATATAATTAGTCATAAATATGAGTGATGTTCAATATATTCATCAAAATATAAATAATATATATATCCTTTTTCTCAAACTGTTTTCTTGTAATAAGGATATTTTTTTAGTTTGTCATCATTATATATATAAAAAATTTCGTCAGCGTCGAATGATCTATCTGGTTCTTGAAGAACTTAAATAACTACCGACTCTTGCTGCGAAATTCGTTTCAGAAACTTTTTGAAATTATAGTTTCTAAGTCGTCAAGTTCAAACATTATTTTTAAAGTTATGTGTCGCAGCATGCCGAGAAACAGCGTCTGGCACATCTTAAAAGTCAGACTGCATTTTACTCCTCCTGCAAGACGCGTGTGTAATCTCAAAGGAATTTTGGAGTTTTCTTGTGGGCCGCAGAAAGATAAAGTAGAAATTTCTCTTTATTCCAAAAAAGTTTTTTATAAATGTCTTAAATCTTGCAGTAAATTTACTTTCCTGCTGTAATATTTATTTAAAGTTTTAGACATGACTAAATCGACCAGTCGTGTAATCTTTTTTGTAACACAGTTTGAGACATTTAGTAAAAAGAAAAAAAAAAGTCATGGCCGTGAGATGTCGTAACAGTTAACTCCCACAGTAAAATATCTTTCCCAAATTACGTCCCAATTCTGTTGAAAGTAAAATTGCAAGTGTAATAGGGGTATTAATAGTTATTTATTGTCATTATCTGGACGATATTCAAAAATAAAATTTTAGAATGGGAATTCACAAACTCGTATTGCACCAAGTGATCTACAGATACACTGGTGTCTAAAAGGTAAGCATAAATCGTAAAATGCAAAAAACATGGAGTAAATATTCTTAAAATTATTCCAAATTTCTTGCGGATATTAATTGGGTGAAGAAGAAACATTGGGATTATGCAAAACTTTTCAGTCGACTACGTCCTGCGCGAAACACTGGCGCATGTCGGAACGCGGAGAAACCGATTCACGCCGCATAGGCAGTTCAGACAAGTTTCGTGCAACTGCTGTGCGAAGGAACGTTGCCAACCATCAAACAAGGTGAATGATGGCACAAAGACGCCAATTGGACATGTTTACGAAATGAAGGATCGTTGGAATGCTGGAATCCTCACGATCACAAACCGAAGTGTCTCGAATTCTGAATGTGGACCAGTCTGTGATCTCAAGACTGTGGCAGAGATTTCAAAGAACGCGAGATGTTACCCGACAACCAGTATCAGGTCAACCAAGAGTCATAACCCCTCTCCAAGACTGATATCTGGTAATAAGTGCGTGATGTCAGAGGAGCAGTACTGCCAGAGCACTGGATTCGGCGCTCACAGTCGCCACAGGAATACAAATTTCGAGACAAACTGTTTACAGGAGACTCAATCATGCTAGCCTGTATGCCAGAAGACCAGCAGTGTGCATTCCCCTCACGTATGTGCATAAACGCTCTCGTTTGAACTGGAGTTTGAAATATCAACATTGGGAGTGTGGGAGAGTGGGCCAATGTGATGTTCAGTGACGAGTCCCGGTTTAATCTGAGTAGTCATTCTCGGTGGGTAACGATATGGAGAGAACGTGGAACACGTTTTGAACCAAGAAACATAACGAAAAGACTTTATTTTCCATCAAGGGGAGCAATGGTATGGGCAGGCATCATGACGGACGGCCGCACAGACCTCCATTTCTTTGACACGGTGTCTGTGACTGCTCACAAATACAGAGATGAAGTTCTTGAGCCTTATGTTCGCTTGTTTCGAGGTGCTGTCGGTCCTGACTTCATATTCATGGATGATAATACGCCATGTCACCCAGCGGTGCTGACTGATGACTTCCTTGAAACGGAAAACATCCAGCGCCTGTCGTGTCCTGAGAACTCCCCTGATTTAAATCATATAGAGCATGTATGGGATATGCTCGGGAGACAAATTGCAGCCCTTTCGCACCCACCAAGCTCCATTACAGAACTGAAGAGAGCTCCCCAAGAAGCTTGGAACATTTTGAGCCCACAACTCATTCATCATCTCATAGCAAGTATGGTAAATCGCTGTGCAGCGTGCCTGGCTGTCAGAGGTGACCACACGCCTTATTAAACTGCAGAATCAGTATTTTATTTAATGCTTTCTTTCATTTTTTCTTTAAAGTGTGACTCCTTGCTATGCTTAGTTTTCTTTCAAATTGCTACTTTGGATAATAAAATTAATTATTATCATTCTTTTGATTTGCTTCCTTATTTTATAACCATTTTACACTCTCATATCACGTTTCTCGCCATTGTGATTTACAGTTTCTTCTTTATTCACATATTTATCAATTATGCTTAACTTTTGGACACCAGTGTACTTCGTAATTAATAAAAAAAACGTACTATTCTAAAAAGATATTACCATATTATTTATGTTTCATTCATATTTATTTAGCCTTATTAAAAAATTAACAAAAATGTAAATAAATAATTTGATTCTTTAGCGGGGAATGGATGTTGAGGGACGGAGGGGATGGAGTCGTAGCTCAAGTGTCGTTTTCGTCATTTGACCAAGATTTGAAATTATGAGTTTTTAGTTTGGTATTTATCCAAATAAATAATCCCTCACAGACTTTGCTTTAATTAAGCAAAATTCTTCTTTTTATAGGCGAAGAGTAGAAATTTAAAAATTTAATCTCTCAAGTTTATCTTACTTTTCAATTCAGTAATTAACTCGATTGAAAGAGTTTGCTCACAATATGTATTGAACAGAAATGCTTACCTTGCCTTACAAATATTTATCCCTTTTATAAAACGGAGAGAGAGAGAGAGAGAGAGAATTATATTATACAGAGTTTCCCAGGATCATTGTGACAAACTTTAAGAAGAGGTGGGGGGGGGGACATCACAAGAAGATTGAGATTTGCATGGCAACCCATGGTCGGAAAAGTCTTCTTTCGGTGCTAGATGGAGTTGTTCAAGAGCATTTAAGGAAACTGACCTGCATTACCATAGTCATTTGAGCTGTCTTCGCCTGTAGAGGAGTTTTACAACAGTGAGCTGGGGGGGGGGGCAGATATGCACCTGATTAATAGATTGCCAGAAGGAAATGCTGAATCAGCAGAAAGATTGCATCGCGAAAGTTACCCATAGAGAGATTAACAGGTCTGCAAGATGTTTGCTAATTCGCATCACAATTTCCGTGAATATGGATCACACAAATTGTGAGGCGACATTTAAGACTAGCCACGCAATCCGGCGGGTCTCATTATCCAAAACGTTTTGTTTCATGCATGGAACAAAATGTATTAAATACCGTTCGAAGAAATGTGAATACCATTTTGGGTGTTCGAGTCACTCGTGGCCCATCCTTGTGTGTGTGCCATGCTCATTATCTCGTAATAATCTATATTCACACAAATTAAGACAATTTGGCAAATATCTGGTGGTCCGGTTCATCTCTCTGTGGGTACCTTTCACGATGCAATCTTTCTGCTCTGATCGTGCATTTCCTTCTGTAATCTGTCAATCAGGTGCAGATTTGTCAGCTTGGTGTTTGTATTCTGAGCTGGCGGTAGAAGCTAAAAAAACTGTGGTAGTACAGGTCTGTTTCTTTAAATGCTCTTGAGAACTATGTCACCTAGCGCCGAACAAAGACGTTTGCGACCATGGGTTGCTATGCAGATCTGAATCCTTGTTTGTGATGTCCCCTACTTCTTTTTAACCCGGCAGCACTCACGTGAAAAAAACGACCTAAAGTTCTCGTGCATACGCAATGGGTGTTTACATTGTGTTTTTACCGTAAAATTTGTATACAAAGGTTAAAAAAGGAAGGAAAGTAGGAAATACAATATTTTTATTACATTTTTCTAACGTAAATTTAGTTTTTCTGTTCTTTTTATAAGGGCATTCAGTGCATTGTTTATACACTCCTTTAATCTCGTCGTGAGTGAGGGTGATGTTTTCACTGGATTTTAATTTTTTTTAATCTGTACCTTCTTAAAACTAAACATATAGGAGTATATATAAACTTCTCTATTCTTTAAATTCAAAAATTTTGGAATTAAAATTTTTTTATTTTTATTTTGTATTTCAGCAATAGTTTTTTTCTTCAAAAGTTCATCTGAAAGTGGATAAGATGTGTACGAGTTGTTTCCATTAAAATTACGTTCCTTTCGAATGTTTTTGTGTCTCTACATATACAACATTTATTTTCAACAGCGTCTCCTTTTTCTAAATCTGGTTCGATTTCAGTGGAGGAATCATACTTGCTTTTATACCCTTCATCATTTGATTTTTCCTCATCATAACCGCGAAGAGAATTTCTTCATCCGAAAATACTGTTGAACTGTATCTATTAAATACGGTATCTATTAAATTACTTAAATATCACATTTCTTCATCATAACTACATTAATATGCCATAGCATAAGGAAGATTTTAAACATGCTCATGCATTAAGAACTGTAACGGTGATTCACACGCAGGGTATAACATACCGAAGAGGCGATATCCAAAAATATGTATTTAGAATTCGCCTACAAGCTAAGGTCCCTCGAAAGGATATGACTTTAAAGTCAGCTACACGAGAAACTATCCATTTTCTAAAAAAGGTTGAGAAGGAGCGTTGAAAAAGTCAGACGGTGGGTATGACACACCCTGCGGGAGAAGTGCCGGGTTAAAGTTTGTGCTAAGGATCCTGGGACACACTGTATAAAAAACAATAAGAGGACTTTTGGTGATGGAACTCGTAATTTTGAGCTTCGGTTAAGAGACGGGGAAGTTTTTTAAACGGACGATGATTATATATGTAGTAATTTAGATGAACGATTTTCATTAAACTCAACTTCCTTAATTTAATTCTTTGTACATGTTGAAGAATTCAGACTAATTTAGATAAAATTTCACTTACATGTCCAAAAAGTAAAATTGCGTAAAGAAAAGTTAACAATGACTATAATTATCGAAGATTAGAAAACCATAATTTGAAGGTTTTGATCAAACCATCAAACTTTTCACCATACATTGGATTTTACTCTATTATTGAACTTATAAGCCTTGTAATAATTAAAATATGATTTTTTGTACTGATTTCGAATTAAATTATTTGTGTTGTAAAGTAAAAAAAAACAAACAAATGGTTTTAATTAAATTTGATGCTGACAATTCAAAGCCAAATGAGTTACGCTATTTTTGTATGCTTAACTAAATATGTCAGAATATTGGTTGATTATATAATATTATCACTCTTAGAAGTTACATAAATGGTTCTGGCAACAGACCTCCTAATTTTGAACTATGCTTATTTGACAAGGACCACACGCTTTATTTCTGATAGTCCTTACTCCTTCCACATCCCTTAATCACTTACAAATCTTCAAAACGTGAAAATAAAAAAAAAAAGTTTTTTTTTTTAGTTTATTAAAAATTAAGTAGAAAATTAATTCTCATATAAGAGCTTTAAAATTTATTATTGCCGTGGTTAAAGGTAAATAAAACTCTAATAAGAGTAGGAATGAAAAACGGTTCTTTAAATTCAGAGTAAATATTTATAAATTCTCAACCTGAGAAATATAAAATAATTTATACTTTAGAGAAACAGAAGACACACATAAAACCAAATATAAGTAAAGGAAATAAGATGGAAGTTACGATTTGAAATTTACTAATATCTTCATCTAAATTCAGACTCAAAGTATTTCAGTTTAAACTCACAATCCGTGTCGGTTTTTATTTAGATAAAAGTACATTAAGCCCGGGCTGGGCAAGGTTGACTCAGCCTTTCATCCCTTCAGTGGGTCGATAAAATGAGCGCCAAGCTTTCTTGGGAACTTAACACTGGGGGTTTCGCGTCAGACTAACTACCTGACCAGAACATCTACTCATGCACCTCAGGGCCCAAGGTCGCGTATACTGAGTTGGGCACACTAGGCCTTGGCCCTCATGGGTTGTTGCGACACTGAGTTAAGTTAAGGTACATTAATGTATCTGTAGTGCATAGTGTAGTTTCACTGATCTTCAGTCTAATTTTTCACCCTGTTTACTTTTGAAAGAAATCATATGCACGAAATTTAAAGAATGCAGTTCACTTATTCTTCATCTATTTGCATAACTTGCTTTAGGCAATGAACGGGACTCTCTAGAAGAGGTAAAGTAAATAGAACCTAAAAACAATATAAATAAAATTAAATTAAAAAAAAAGAGAATTGTATGCTATTTTGATAGATTTTAAACAAATATTTTTCAAGCAAACAGGAAATATTCAGTTTTGACTTTTTGATTAAAATAGAACCTGGACTTTGGATATAACTAAGCAGTTTTAAAATTCTCTCTTTAGATGTTTTGATGTTTTTAAAAGAAAGGCATTTTTTTTAAAGATCCTCTATTTTCAATTTTGTTTAATTTTCTATTTTATTTTATTGGGATATTTTATTCTTCCTTTATTATAAACTTTAGATATTTTATCATAGAAGCATTTTCAATATGAGGAAATATGAACCCATGCATTATTCTCAAAATTAAAAAAAAAAAAGCATTTATCCCCGTAATACTTAAAATACTTTACGAGTAATTTATAAATTTTTCTGAAATATTTTTTAATTATATACAGCCCCTCCAATTTTTTTAATTGTATAGCTTTTCAGTAGAACATATTAAGCTTGATAAAAAAGGCTTCTAAGAATATTAATTTTAAAGCAACATTATCCGACGAAAATTAAACTCGTAGGTGTTATACAAACATGCGTGTAAAAATAAAGGCTTTATGGTATTAAATTTTTCAATTAAAATTACCTTAAGTTTGTTTTTAAAAAATTATATAAATGAAAAGATCAATTAAATATACGTGGCTGTAATGAAAAATGATCCATCATTACTTTTTGTAAAGATATATTTTTTTTTCACATAAGTAAATTTTTATTATGGTACGAACTATGATTTACCTATCCGGTTTAATCAGAAAAAAAAATTCCTTTAACGTTGAATGTGAACTTAATTTTAGTTTTCGATACTTTACAGCTCGTAAAATTATCGGTCGCTTGTTAAGTTAAAAAAAAAATTCATAAATATTTTTTAATAACTGGAGCGAATAAATTAACAAAAGTGGGCTGTAATAATTAAAGTTATAACTAAAGTCTTATGAGAAAATACGTTTTTAATTAGAAGTGATAGTTATATTTCAATAAGGAATCCCATTTTTCAGTGTATGATAATATATTTAAACAATGGCTACAACATTCATCATTCTTCTAATGGAAAAAAATCGTTTGGCTTGTTTTAATTATTCTTAGAATTACGTTCTTTATGATCCACAGCACATGTGAAATTAATTTCTCATTCGATGAATAACTTTTGCTTAGTGATGCCACATAACTTTTATTAAAACAAGCTTTAAATTAAAAAACAGAATAAAAAGTTTTTATTAAAAATCTTGAATGAGTTTTTTTATGATGTTATTGATTTGTGTAAAAACGAAATTACATTGTTCTCTCAGCGTGGGAGTATTAGATTAAATTACTTATTGATCGGTTTTCTGCATTCATGAAGATAATTATATTTAATATTTTTTGAAGCTATGATTACTGATAATACAAATGATAAAACAAGAGTTATTCAGTAATTAATGTCGTTCTAAATTATTTATTTGACCTTTGATATCTTTCTATTCTTTTGATTGTCATTTTTCGCGTGTATATGTGTGAGATATATAACTCTTTTAAATCTTGGTATTCGTCAAAGTTCACTTTTGATACAATTTATACTTATTACTACACTATAATGATTTTAATAAAAATAAAATTAAATTGTTAAAATTAAAATTCATATTTTAAAGTAAGAATATATTTTATTATATAATGTTATTTTATATTGGAATTAAATACCAAACGTTATTTATTCTTTTTGAAAATATATCTGATTAGCAAATAAATAAATAAATAACGAACGTGAGATTGATTTATTTAGTATTCCGAAATAGGCTGAATCATGATGGTCACGTGATAAAGACAACCACGTGTTCTCCAATCTATTCGAAATTGACTTTAAACTAACTTGTTGTTCTATTTGTAAAATTTAGATAAAATTTCAAAGTTTAAAATTGGTTAAAAATGTTCAAGTTATATAAAAAAATATTTTATCAAAATGATCTTAAAATTAAAACAAAATCTTATTTTATGGATACATTTCTAAATGAAGTGTATTTTGAGTACTTTTGTGCATTATTATTTGTGAAAAATATATGCTTTTTTAAAGAAAGTATCCGCAAAAAGCAAAAGTTGGCAACAGAAAAGTGCATGAATCAATTAGCTGGAAATACGTAAATATGTGCATTTATCATATGACTATGAAGTCACATTAATTTATGAACAGATTGGCTGGACCCCCACAACCTCACCATCAAAAGCGGTTGTGAATTTTTCAGTTGTTAAATAGAAAGAGAGTCGCCCATCCGGTATAGTGGTCAGTGAAGCTGACTGCGGTGCCGTAGGGATTAGGTTCAAATCCCGGAGCAGGCATAAATGTTTGTGTTGTAGTCCTTTCTTCTGTTTGTGTTGTATGCTCCCGTGTTATGCATAGCGTGGTGCACGAGATTTATAAATGTTAATAATAATAATAAAAGAATAGAAAGAGAAAAGGTGACACACGCTCTTGTGCTGTCAGAGCCTTTCAAAAGGCTTTCAACGGTATAGACCAGTCAGGTTCAGGATACATGATGTCTACCCTTTCCAGGGCAAGTTGTGGTAACCTCTGGTTACTCCTTACATCCGAACCCTCTTGTCTATATGTAAACCCGGCTAGATGTGTAGGAGCAATAGAATAATCCATAGACATTATTTCCAATCTAATGAATTTATTAATTCTTATTAACAAATATTGATCCGACACAATACAATTCTAATTAAGGTATATGAACTATGGTAGAGTGTAGAGGTAAGATATTCTAATACGGGGATACTATTACAGACCCTCAACTGAATCTAAGACACCTTAAATGCGCTCAGTTACAATTACGTCGCACATTAATAACTAGCTTCTATTTAATTAAGAACACAGTACCTGTACCTTTAATGTAGCGGATCCTACACTGGATTTTGTAGACACTCTCTTTGGCTTGTTCAATTGACGATGGCTCCACGCTCTGCAATCCTTTTACTAATTCTCGAACTTCAAGTTCACTCCTACTTGCACACATCTACGTATCAACTTCAGCTTGTCAACGACAACGTGTCAACAGATCACTTGCTCCTTCCTTTCCTTCACTTTACTTCACTTGACTTAACTTTACCTCTTACTTCACTCTCCTTGTCAACTCGCGAAAACCGAATTTATATATAATACCTCATTTACATAAATCACGTTTGGTTTCTCGATGAAAGTTGGTTGAAATAAATATTTTGTTTTGAAGAGAAAAAAAGGTATTAGTAGAACCGCGTATAGATCCGTCACAAAGTGACCTTAAAATTGAGGTATTTTGCTCTTTTTTGGAAACCACCTGGGTAAACTCAGTGCGGATTCGAAAAGCTTTACCAATTGTTGGGTCCAAAGATGACACCAGAGGTTCGGGGACGAAATTTATATCAAGCTGTTCCTCAAGTTCCAGTACACCTGCACAAAACCAGGTTGAGTCTTCAAACGCCTACCTGAATCCCAATGGAGTTTGCTCAAAAGGGAGAAGCCATCGGGTAATCGTATTAATTTCCCCATAACAACAGGGCTTTCTCTTGAAAGATATTCTTCAAGGTTTTTTTTTTCTGTTATCATAAGCATTGCATCGATCGGGGTTGTTTTAACAGCAACCCTGAGTTAGTTTAAAAGTGTACAAAAATATAAAAACTGATGATCTTGAAATAAATTTAATTAATGTTATTTCATAAGAGTATGAATAGTAAAAACAAAATTAAGGACAATTGGAGATGTTACAGAATTCGGGATATTGCATCATAAAAGCTTACGTCTTTCAGTAGAATATTCCTTATGTTTCAGCACAATTTATAAATAACCTTAAGTAAGCCGGGAGAGATGTTTTTAACTTAAAATTTCATTTCTGGAAAGGCATAAGAACTTAAGTTGGGATATATCTGTTGTAGAAAACTGTATATTCATTCCATAGAAGAAAAGTGTATTCAGAGAAGCTATGGCTACCAGAAAAATTTATGTGTCCCAAAGCCACAGTCATTAGTCTTGTCACGTTCCTATAAAAAGATTCGGACATGTTCTTTTTGGAATTTTGGTCGATTTTGAACGTTAACAATTATATGTGTGATCTTCTTATAAAGTGATGTTTATACATGATTTATGTGAATTCATATTTCTGTATAATGCAGTGGTATGAGTGGTTTCGTTAAAAGTAAGAGCATTTATGGATTTCATTCTTTAGAATTTTAGTTACTTCAATAATTTTTCTTTTTAAAGAATAAAAGTATTAAATGTTTTTTATGTTTTTTCGCCAATCTAAGGCTTTTTTAGAGGAATGAATTTCATGGTCAAAATAATAATAATCTTTTATATTGCTTTAATTCATAAAGTTTAATCGAAAGTTTAACCTTTCGAGAAGTTTGATGATATATCAAGTGCCACTAAATTCATAGGTGTTTTAACATGGACATTTCAAGTGTTTTGACTATGTATGAAATAACAAAAAATACATACGCAATGAAAGATTTTGTAATATAAATTATAATTTTGTTATCTTAAATAAACAATTCAAGAAGAGGAAAGAACATAAAAGAGGAAAAATACCTTTTGATTTACATCAAAATTTTTTATCCCTTCCCCTCAAAAAAATTCAAAATATTATTAAGATTTTGAATAAGTAAATGACTATGAATCAATAAAGCAAGCTCCAAAACAAGATCGAATTACTTAATGTAATTCCAAATTTTCACTACAATAAAAATACAAAATTTATGTTACTCTTTTAACAAGAGCGAGTTAAAAAATACTAAAATGTCATCAAATAAATATACTTGAAAAAGATATTTACACTTTTCCCAGAATAAACCATTTTTTTATATCCACATTTTTTAAACCTCTTTATAAAAGACTTTTTTTTAAAAAAAAATTAATCGTTTGCCAAATTACAATCCTTTTATATATGAAGTAAACATTCACAATTTAAATGACAAGGAGTGCAAAAAAAGCAATGATATCGGTTTTTTCTCCTCTTCCCATCAAAATGATAGGATAAGATGTAATTATCATTTTTTTGTACCCTTCTCATTTTTTTCTTTACATCGAAAATATGAATATAGGAAGCGTTTTTTTTTCAAACTCCGATAAAACCACTAAATTGTCAGACAAGTAGTGGGAGACAGGGATGAGCGGTGAGTGACTGTGCATCTCCCTAATCATAGTCTTTGCTACTACTACTTCTAGTTTGTCAATTTAAATCGAGCTGCAAACACTTAAACTTGGCTTGTAAATTTGATGATCGCACAAAATTGAAGTTGTTTAATGTTATTCGCTTTTTTCAAACAGTAGATAATAATGTAGCTGAACTTTATTAAACTGCTTAAATAAATTAGAAGAAAATAAGGATTATTTTTTCATATAAAGTTTTACCATTGAACTGAAAAGCTGTATATCGAAACAAAATTTCTTGGACAATTTTCCATAGGTGTTTCGTTAGTGGCTATACAATACTCACACATTAATCAAAATTGTTGGATTGAAAGTTTTGGTACTTACGTATTATACCGTCAACTAATTTCGTCACATCGAAAGATATCGCCAAATGGAACGATATACAAGCCAAAAGTGGAAATCGTCCTCGAACACAGTAGTTGTTGTTAATGCCACCTGTTCGGCATTACCGAATCAAGGTCCACGAAATACATCGTGTCAAGGGGCTGGTTTTTTTTACGCTCGTCTTAGCTGTAGAATTGAGCATCTTGCAGGTGACAGTACGATTTAACTCTGTTCTACGCCAATTTTGAGAGTGAACAACCTAGATCGTAACCAGGGGTCTTCCACCTCTCTTCCCCTTCCACACGAGAGGACTTGTGTCTCGACGAATATTTAGAGTACCCTAATGCCTCACACAGGGGCACTTGATATTTACAAACATCCATGCCTTTCTTGGGATTCGAACCCAGGTCCTACGGCACAGCACTCAGTGCCACTAACTACTATACCGGGTGAGCGGTAAACGCAATAGTATAAACGAAGACAGGGAAATTGGGGATATTTTTCGAATTATCGATGTTTTTTCGCTTAGCGAAATTGATTGATGGTATAATACTCATCCAATAGCATTTCATTTAATAAATAATCAATAAAGTAAAATACGTTTAAGGGGACACAGTGCGATTCAATTGACTAAAATCGGTCAAAAATTCAAATCTAATTTTTTAGATTAAATGATTCATTATATATTTTTCTATGACCTCACAAAATTTGAAAGCTCTAAACTTAAAAAAAGCAGAATTATGATAGCTTTTACGTACGTTTTTATTCCCCTCCCTATGGCAAATGAAAGCTTCAAACATACTTATCTCAGAAAGATAAAACAACTAGTTTGACTTCATTTAAAATGCTAAGGCTTTTTTTCACTTGTGCCTAATCTTTTGAATTTTTTTTACCTATTGCTAATAGTGCATGTAACAAAAGTTGGTAGGCATTTTTGAATCAAAGCAATACTTATTTTTTAAAAAAATAATTGAACTCAGAATTTATAAATTTTTAAAGGATTTTTCAATAAGCATTCATAAAAAGATGCATTGTACTAACATCAATCATGTTATCGCAAAACCCATATCAACTTTCATTGCACATAGTTTGAAGTACTTGTAATTCAAATTTCATGCACGTACGTAAATTTTTGTAGGAGGAGTAGCATTTTAAAATAATTTCAAAAATTGTTTTTCCTTAAAAAATTGAATGGCTAGCTTTTTATGAAATTTAGAGCACAAAATCTGTTTTACATAGTATACACACACAGGAGGCAACCAAACAAAATTTTGAAAATCCTTAAAATAAAATTTTTTGCGTAAATCGTACTATGTTTCCTCAACGCAAAAACGCTTAAGACAAAATATTGGTTAACGTGAAATAATACAACATTTCCGACAAACTACTAAGTATTTTCATTCATTTTTGTTCTTTTAACACGAAACGAAAATCGCATTGCACGAAAAGATTTCCTTTCAGTGAATGAACGAAATACAGAACACAACAGCCTCGTAGGTTATATTTGAGAGGAATGTGAAAGGAAAGATAGATGGTTCCGCATGTGTTTCGTAGAAATGAGGCTCACTTGGCCTTAAATTACCCTCGGAATTGCCTGTGACGCTAGCCAATTTTGTTTAGCTGAGCTACTTTCACTCTCCATCCCTGCACACGCCACACAAAAATATTTAATCTCTCGTCAGATGGCTTTGAAATTCGATGACGAGTACATCTCAATGTGAATAAAAACCAGTCAGTTTGATTCGCATTATTTTTTCTATTTTAGTAGAATTTTTTTGAGCACAATGGCAAAGAACTCATGGGGATAAGAACCTGCTATTTTTTTTAAACTAAAGATGGTGCTTCTTAAGTCCGTTAATCAAAAACAGAAGACGAAAACGGAAATCTGTTAAGATTTTGGTATTGCTATATCTGTACTTTATCAACAATAATTAAAAAAATAGAGTAAATTAAGTAAGTATTTGAACGGTTTTTATTAAATACATGCATATAGATAGATCTATGAAAATAAAATGTAAAATAATTTTGTAGAAAATAAGTTTTTTTGCAACATCCTTTAACACAAAACATATTTCAGTTCCCTCAGTTTCGTGTTAAGCGATTTCTCCTGTACATAAAAGTACATTGTTAGTTGTATTCCTGGTTTACAATACAACACTAAATTACTTCCAAAACTAAATTTGATTCTTTTATTTTTATCTGATAGAAAGAACAACGAAACAAAATCCAATTTATATGCGCATCTAAAAATTCTTCTTTCACTCATTCATTTATTTTTTTTAATTTCAAAGTAACTTTAGATTCATGAAAACACAATCCTCCCACTGTGACAAGTATTTTTCCCAAGCAGTCAATAAATAAGTATCAGTGTCAAGTGTTAATTGCTTCTTTCTCTGTAGTTTCTTCACTCGCGCCGCTTAATAGGATCTCATTGATTGTTATCAAGAAAAAGAACGGGAATCAGCTTTTTGGAGTGATTTTCTTTTCTTCTTTCCCGATTTTGTCATAAATCTTTTCTCCTCTATCCAAATAGTCAGTTTCTTCTATGACAATAAACATAAAACGCGTTTTATCTTTCCCATTTCTCATTTGTTCATCTAGATGGAGTGGGAGAGCTATTATCTTTTCCTATATTTGAAGCATAAAGTACCAACAGACGTTTATATTTATTAATCCATAAATAATTCTTATAAATGAATTTTTTAAATGGAATAGGAATTTAAGGTATCTGACTATTTTAAAATCGCGTATTTAGTCAAAAATTGGCAAGTATGTATAATGGTTTAGTTCTGTGAGTCAATTTATTAGGTTTATAAAAATAAAATTTTTTTTTCATTTTACGTTTACTGGTGCAAAAGTTATAACTGTTTTATTAAGAGCGGATACAATATTTCCAGAATACAATTATCGATGAAGTTGACTGACTACGTGCGGAAGGGTAATTTTAAAAAAAGAGCATAAATGAATAATTTTTTGATATTTAGAGTCAGTTCAATTAGAATACATATACAAAATGGTTTTGAGAATATTAATACAATAATTGTTTTTTATTGAAAACATTTATAAAATCCCCGTGCACTACAAAGTATCATACGGGGCTCACAAATGTAAGTATTCATCACACATTACAAAGGAAAGAAGGGAGGGGGGGAGAAATTGAAGTTATGAAGGATTACAAATATTTACAACAAATTCACAGAACTTTTTTAAAGTCCTTCTGGTGGAAATAAGTTGGTGAATATTCGGAGGTCAATTTATATTAATGCCCTTGTGGCTGTGGTATCTATATAAGCCAGTAACAGCCTCCGGACTGATGTCATCATTTTTCTCTATTGGTATGTTACGTGCTTAAGTAACCGAAGATACTGAGATCGAATCTCCTTCATTGGTGACTTTGACGCTGAACAAAGAAAACCGCAACCTTCGCACAGATGTCGCGGACCATCTACCCGCCACAAATGCAACTAAGCCGTCAGACACACATGACGCAACCAACAAGCAGTCAGACTCAAATGACGCAACCAACAAGCCGTCAGAACCAAATGACGCAACAACAACAACTCACACGCTTGCCATAACAACGATATCATTCGTTCGCCTACCGACTCCTGGTAGGGGATTGTGTGGCGGTGGTATCTATATAAGCCAGTAACAGCCTCCTGACTGAAGTGATCATTTTGGTCTAGGGGTAGGGTGTACCGAACGTAGGGCTTAGGAACGGAAGGTACCGAGAACGAATTTCTTTCACCCTTTTGAACCAGTCTTATGATCTTTCTTTCTCTGACAAACTTGGAACACACACACATAAGAAACACATGTGTTCTACATTTTCCTCACCACCTGTGGCCGTGGTAGCCAAGTAGTCTAGGTATCGGATCATGGCTAGCGTGTCATGAGTTCGATCCCAGTACAACTAAAGACCCGCCGTGTCAGGGAGCGATGCACGTTAAATCTGTCGAGAGCTCGAACGTCCTTCCGTTAGTGTAGTGTCGTAGTAGGAGAGGGGGTGCCAGCTCAGATGTCGTCCACGTCACTTGACCATGGTTCAAAATTACGCGGACCGTTGCCAAAAGCCCTCGTGTTGCTAAACAGTGCGACGTTAATATTCACTCACTTTCCTCGCCACCAATTTTATATGCAATTTTTTTTGCAAAAAATGAAGAAAAAATGACATATTTTCCAAACATTTACCTTTTATAAAAAAATGCTCCTATAATAATAATAATATTTTGCTTATATATATCTTAGATTTCAATACCGGGGAAGAATTGGGATTTTTGAAAAATTGACATTATTTTAAGAATTACAATCGATTGAAGTAATAAAAAAAATGGGTATATTTTTATAAAAATTTCTTGATAATATTATAAAATATCAATATATCTATTACTAAACTATATATTTCGAAAATCCTGGTCCATCCCATTCATAAAAGTTTTAGCTATATATAGGCTAAATATCTTTATTATAGAAGCATTTTCCATAAAAGGAGAATGTTCTGAAAATTTGTCATTCTCTTCCTTCATTTTTTATCAAAAAAATTGCATTTAAATGTTTTCTTGTGATACTGTTTTTAAAACAATTTTATTTGTATATTCTATTTCAAGTGACACTAAATATAAAAAAAATATTTCTTCAACGACTAGCCTCCTAATTATTTTCAGCTTGTTTCAAGTAAAGCTATATTTATAATATTTTGTAACTTCATTGGCTTGATTTTGCATTTTTTTCATTGTTCTGATTTAAGAACTTTATTGTTTTTTTCTTATGTTACATTTTTTTTGTCTTGGTTTTGTTACTTAATGGAATAAATTCGTGTGACGTCATAGTCACATGATAAATGAAAAGATAAGTTTCCAGCCAATCAGTTCATATGTTTCGTTGTTGCCAACTTTTGCCTTTTTCAGTAACTTTTAAAAAATATATATTTGTAAACAATACTAATTCACATAGATAAATAAACTTCATTTGATTTGAAAGTACATAATAAAAGTATTTTTATTTAAATTTTGAAAACTTTTTTGAGAAATCTTAATATTTGAAATTATTATACATTTCAAATTTTAATCGAAATAGATTTGATATTTATCCAATTATCAAATTTGAATTTTATTTAATTATTACAAGTAGAACAAGTACAAGTCTAATGTCAATTTTATAATCAATGAACACGTGATTATATTTATCATGTGACCGTCATTAATTTAGTCCATGGTTTAATTTTGTAACTTATTTGTTGCAACATATTTGTTTGATTTTGTAAGTTAATTTGTTCGTATTTTTTGTTTCGTTATTTATCCTTTATTTTATTTGTCTTATTTTGTTTGTTTTACTTACTTCTTTAACCCTTGTATGGTACTTGTGTGCACGGGATTTATTTTATATTAAAAAGAATGTATTTTTTTATAAGTGATTTTATATATTGACTAATGAAAAATATTCTCTTTTTGTAAAAGATTAAATATCTTTTATCGCTTAAGTCATTTCAAGATGAACTAATGGTACAACAAATAAATGTTGAAAAGTTGAAATTTCGTTCATAAACTTTTCTGGCAGAAGTATTTTTTTTTGTTAATGTTCTCACGCTTATATATAAAATAATCGGATATTTTAAACGATTTTTTTCCTTTTTCAGTCGTTTTTACTTAGTTTGTTGCATTTGATGCCTACTTTTTATGCTTCGAATATTTAAGTCAACAAGTCATTACAAATATTTGAATATTACGAATTTTCTTCATAGTCGTAGATTATACTAAGTTGAGAAAACAAATAATTAATCAAATTTTAGGGTTCCCAGCGTAATGGTAACTAAAAACTCATAAACAAATACATAATTAATTATTCAGATAAAATGTTTCTAATTTGAAAGAATTCTAGTGTCAGATATATTTGATTTTTCGCAAAATTAATACCGTTCCATAAATTTGCAACTTAAGGTTTCTTTTCAGTAAAAAAAAGAAAGCAGCAATATTTTTCTGAATTACATAGATTGTTTGGCACGTTTTCACTGTTGTACTTTGCCTGAAAGAGATCAAATTAAGCAGAGATCATCAAAAGAACTACTTGATAAAATGTCCCTCTTAATAATTGTCTTAAAGATTTGTGTAACTTGAATCTGCTTTTTTAATCATTTCCTAGATTATCGTTACTTAAGATAAAAATTGGCAATAATAACCAATATGATAATGTATTATCATTGGTATATTATGATAATGCACAGATCAATTAAAATATTTGAGTTTTTATATGATTTTTTTGTGATTAAATTCAAACAAGATATCAATCATTGGCATGGCCAAGTAATTTTAGCGCGTTTTTTATATGTTGTATTTTACAATAATGCAACTAATGAACTTTTTACTAACAGAAAGTAGTGTGTGTGTACTATACTTAAAAAAAATTAAAAAAATTTAAAAATTATTAGATTTAAATATAATTCGGCTCATCTAGGGCACAAATGCGACCAAATGCCGAAAACCCGAGGTCAATTGGTTGCTTATTGGTTGAGAAAAAGGTACGACAAAAAATGGAACGAAGACGAAGACGAAGACAAAATTTGCATCCTAATAGCGCTTTTTTTACACTACGTGAAAAACGGCGCTAAAAAGTATAGTGACGTTTAAGCCAAATTCTCTGTGAAAAATGGAGGACTAACATTAATTGTTTCTTCACACACATCTTATATGATTGTTCTACAGGAATATACATTCAAAGTTAAGAATTGCTTATGGTTGAAAATTTGTCTAATCTGCAAAATAAAACTTAAAGAAGAAAGAATTTATAGATAGTTGAGTATTACGTAATTTACCCAGGAGCTCAAAACATTCCAAGTAATAAGGAAACAATATTTTCAGCTGCATTTTAATAACCTTATGCATAATATAATTAAAGATAAAAGTTCAAATTATAAGCTTTTAAGACCGCAGTACATTTACTGTTTCGTGTTAAAAATGACTCACTCGTAATATCACCTATTGTATTATTGTGTAGGTGTGGTTTACAGTGAAATATATTTAGTCCCGCGTGATATTATCATGATTTATACGTTTTGAATTCTCCTTGAAGTCGCTAATAAGATTGCGTGTTTATTTTGAAATGCTTCCTGTTACTTGGCCTTAATATCCGTTGAGCAAAAAGGTACTTTAATTCTCCGAACACAACATGACTCACAAGGAATCTCGAAAAAGGATTCTGACGGTTGAGCAGGCATCTGCTCTAAAGAATTTTATTTTTACATTGTAGTAAAAAAATTTAAAGCATTGCATGAGTTAATGACCTTTAATTTAGTTAGAAGATAAGTAGATGTCCGAATTTGTTATTATGTTACAAATGATTGCTAAATGAATTACAGGAGCAGGCTTAACATTTTTCTTAGAGTTTAAAAGCGATATCTTTTATTATTTTAAATTATATAAATTCTTAGAGAAATGTTTAGTGAGTATTAGAATTACGCCTTAGAACCAAATATTACTTCTCTATTTTTCCTTTTTTATTTTTCTCTCTTCAATTCAGTCGATTTTGTTTTAATGCATTAATTTATTTTTCTTCTTGCAATCATTACTTAAGGTTGCTCTCATCTAAGATTTTATACATCACTCAGAAACATAAAACAAAAAGGCCCCTAGCTTTAAATAAAAACAATTTTTTTCCCGAAGTTTTTTTCTCTTGTATAATGCAATTGACACCTTTGTATTTATTTCTGTATCCTTGAAATAAATAGTTTTTTATTCTCTCTCTCTCTTATCAAAGATTATAATAAAAAAAATTTCCTACTTAAGACGGATAAAGAAAGAGAGCTTTTCAGGCAACCTAAATTAAAAACTATTTTAAGTAAATATTATTATTTAGATAATACTAAAACAATTTCCAAGCTTAATTAGTTACAGCATTTGAATTCATTATTCGAGATATATTACAATTATTTCAAATAACGAACATTTAAAATAATAGAATAAAGCGGTGAATTTTAGAAACATTTAGGTAAGATAGTCTCAAGTGTAGATTGCTGGAAATTTTAATACAACACCCAGCTTTTTGCAAAACTTATGGAGATAGTTTAACGTGACTGTATTCATCAAAAAAGACAGCATATATAAGGCCATTCTATAACCACAGCATTACAACTATGTTTAATAGGAGTGCAAAATACTTTCAACTATCAACTATCTCATGTATTTCATCCGGCCGCATGAAGCCATTTTAAGGATTGCCGTTATCAAAAGGCTTCATGAAAGAGGTATGTCTGCTTAATCTTCCTTACTTCTGTGCACAGAAGAGCCTGCTTAGTATGGTGCATAGAACATTGACACTAATGCAGAAATCGATGGAAACTGTTAGATAAGTCGTCGTGCCCCAGTCCTATCTTGGACTGGGTTCACATTGCCCGGCCCGCCTGGTGTAGAAGGAAACATATCATCACCAACAAAAGCCATAACAATAATTATTTATTGAAGACAGACCAACACAATTAACAAGCACAAGTTCAATCTATAAGTGGAAACCTTGGAGTGATTATCTAATACCTAGATTAATCCTGATACTCAAATCTAACATTAAACCCTAATATTCCCGTCTAAGTAATCTCAGCTATCAGAATTGACAAGGAGATGAGCTCTTGCTAACCTCAGGTCGGTGCTTAATTTGATTCCTTTAATGATTAATCTAATACTTTACTATAATATTATCAAATACGCGCTAAGCTTGTTGAAGTGATCCGTAGACGATACTTACATTTAGTTTGGCAATTCCTTCTCTCTCTCACTCTTACGAAATATATATATATATATATATATTTATTATATATATATAGACTTTATATAGTCGAACTAATTAACATATAACTATCTCGTGTTTTTATCGAAGAGGCTGTGAAATAGAATAAATGCTGGCCCCGAAGTTACCCAAGAGGATTAGTTTGGAAATTAACGCGGATAGACCCGTCACAAAGTAACAAATAACTATCGACAATCGTTTTATCTGGAGTGGACAGAGACTTGCTCCATGTTATCCAACGTCTGATAAAAATATTGTCATGGTAGTGGAAGCTTGATAGCTCGAGAAGATACCGTGTCGGAAAGGTGCACATATCGGACAAATGTTCTATGGGGATATAGAGATAAAAAATCCTGGAGATCTACGTTAACATTTTCAAGTGTTAAAACTTTTTTTAAAATTCCCTTAATGGATAACAGTTGTCTACATGAAGCCAAAAATGTCCTGAAAAATGATGACAGTCGCCGCATGGATTGCTACAAAATGGATTAAGACAGGGAAATAGTCTTGGGACAATTTTAAATTAAGGAGTTATTTGACTCCAATTTAGGGAACACTTCTCACAAGTAAAACAAATCATATACAAAATTCGCTGGACACTCTGTTTTATAACTGGGCTGTTTTTGGTCTATTGCTACATCTTTTGCATTTTATTTTCTCATTTTGCAATGAATAACTGCATCTTGAAGTTGGTTTATATTATATTGTTCATATTCTATTATATAGCTTTTGTATATTGAGATGTTTGTGTATGTGTAGTGTATATATTGTCTTCTGTTTCTTTGACTTTCCCAAGACATTAAATGAATATGCCAAATTCTCTTGCACCTTTCTCGTAGTGTATGGGTTCCGTGATTATCATGTAATGTTATATTTTTTTAGAAATCATATTTATATAGATATTGCTTACATCAGAATTTTATTCTTCACTCTTCCATACAAGAAAGTAGAAATAACTGTATTATAGTTAAATACTGTATTTATGTGAAAATATTCTCTCTTTTATTACTAAACAATATATATTTGCTAATTAGCGATTTCTTATTGGTTATTTGAGAAGCCATGTTAGAATTTGTTAAGGGAGTTAGATTTTATTAATCTTTGAATTTAAGAACTTATAATGTATGATGAGCCTTCAGCTTATTATGGCTTACAGTGATAAATGTTACAATAATTGTATAACTAATTATGCAGTTGTACATATTGCTTCATTTGTACATTTAATTACAAGATTTAACTTGCCATAAAGTTACAAAAAGCTTTGTCTTGACAGATAGATTAATTTTGCTTGCATCGCTCAGAAATTTATGAATAATTTTTATAAAACAGCATGCATATTCTTTAAAACAACTTCTGAATATTCTTTTTTTAATGTCCTTTTCAATTCATAAAAGTATATATCTAAAATATTTTTATACTTTTATAACATACAAAAGCAGGAACTAGTTTTGGATATTTATTGGTTTGCGAAACGAAGTTAATGGATTTTTTAGTTTTGTTTATACTAGATTATAATTTGGAACAGTGTAATCATTAAAAAAATACGCGATGTATTTAACCTAAATTATTCACCAATTTGAAAGAAAGACGAGAGGAAGAAATTAGTTTCTTAGAATAAAAGTAGCAAATCTTATTCAGACATGAAATGAACAATAACATCAAATATTTTTTTATTTCCAATAACATCTTCATATATTTACATTTTTTTGAAATTTTAAGCAATTCTCTTATCAATTTGTTTTTTCTATAACGTTATACAACTTAATCTATCTATCTTTAGCCACATAAAAGTTCCGAATTTCATTTGAATTATGGTTCAGTAAAATTAAACTGGGACAGAAAAAATTAAATTTTAAGTCTAATAATAAAAAAGAAAGCATTCCTTTTTACAGTTAAATTTAACCAACAATTTTTTAATACTATGAAGTGACCATATTGATTGTTCTACAGTTATCCAAGAACTGAAGTCATTGAAAAACTCCAACCGCGCTAAATGAGTCTACTTCTAAATGAATTGGCACTTTGGTGTCTGGAAGGAAGATAGAAGTCGTTAGATATGAGTTCACGCAATAAGGCAGCTATTCAAGTACCCGATTCTTTTGACCTAGTTTGAAAATTAAAGAACTTTTGCTAAGTTTGTGGGCATAAGAAATAAAATGAGGTCTTAATGCCTTTACGCTAATGTGTGGATAATAGTTTTAGTGTTTGGTATATGTGAATTATTGTCGAAAAAAGGAGTCTTCTCAATTTTTAAAAGCTACTTTTCGCAATTTTTTCTGAAATTAAAATTTTTTTCAAATTTTTAAAAATTAAGTATTTTATAATAGTTTAATTTAAGAATAATTTAATTTTTCGAATAAGGATCATCAAAGGAAATAGGATAAAAAAACACCTCGTGTGTTCGACAATTTAAAGGGAAGGTGAATTCAGTTAAAAAACGAACCATAAAAAAAATCAGTGTTTTACAAAAAGTAGTTATTATAAATTTGAATTTTAATAGATCGCGAAATTCAGCACTGATTACGAAAATATTCTGTAAAATATATATTTAATTCTATGATTTATTAAATTTAAGACTGCCTATGTTGATTTCAGAATTTGTAATTCATTCGTTAACTATTAATTCTTAATTATATTAATTTGAAGAACTTTTGAAATGCCATAAGAAGTGTTTAAGAATAAAAGACTGTTAATAAGTATTTTCTTAAAATCATTTTTTTTTTATTTTTGGAAAAATAAATGCTAGTGTATTGTAAAATATATATTTTTTGTGACTTGAGTATTTATAGAAATCGCATCTTACACATACATATACGTGATTTCCAAAGTTTGTAAGAATAGGGGCTTGATCCGTAATGCATGAAGGAAAAAGTAATTGTTTATCATAAAGTATCCAATTATTTTGATATGTTAAATCTAGTCAAACTTCAACGTAGCTATCTTCACGTTTGTGAAAGTAAAACCTATCATGATGGTATTGTAGATTTCTATGAATTGGAGTTTCACTACAGAAATAGCAATTGTTCTTATGCACTAAAATGGATTCATTATTTCATAGAAACGTTTAGCAGTGAATGCAATTTCAAGTTACTTCATGTTATATTTATCAACGTTAACCACCCACTTCATTGGGTGTTTTATGATATGTATCTACATCGTGTTTCCAAGTTATTGATGCCTAAAACATAACATTAAGTTCCCGATTGCATAAAAAAACTCTTACAGCCCTCACTTATTGAATTAAAAAGGACAGGATTTGAGTTTCTAAGTAGTTTCTAAACTTTCTATTTATCTTTTATGGTCAAGTAAGCCCCCTTCCTTATGGGTCGATTTCTCTCTCTCTCACACACACACACACACACACACACACACACACACACACACACACACACACACACACCACACACACACACACACACACACACACACACACACACACACACACACACACACACACACACACACACACACACACACACACACACACCACGCACGCACGCACACACGCGCACACGCACGCACACACGCACACGCACACACGCGCACACGCACAAGCACACACACACACGCACACGCACACGCACATGCACACACACACACGCGCACACACGCACGCACGCAAGCACGCACGCGCGCACACACACACATCTTTATTGAACATTTACTCACCAAAAGAAACATGCAAGCCAAATTTCAAATCTATAGGTGTAATAGTTTAAAAATAGAAATTTTTTCATTATAATGCCTAACAATCCAGTCCTAGAAAGTCGATTTCCTAAAAAAACTGTTCTCAGCAGATTTCTACTCAAGAAAAGATGCCTGGCTATCAAATTTCAAGTCTGTATGTTCAATTTTTATGGAGGTTCTATGTTGAGTCCGTGAGTGAGTTGCTTTTCTTCTATATATACATAGAATACCTAACTTAAATAATTAATCTGGGAATACTGTTTAGTTATTATAATTGAATTAATTCATTTTAAGGAAATCTCATACAATCAATTTTTGACTGAAAGATTTTAAAGAAGTGCTCAATTTCGTGAAAGAATTTCACTTATTTTAATTTCAGCGCTTTCTATAACATTCTAAAAATAATTATTCCACACCGATGTTATGCTCAACACAGTGGCATAACAGAGAATATTAGCCCCCCCTCCTCCTACTTGTTTTTAATATTTCATAAATTGGCTAAGGTATCCTACTACCTGCGAAAACTTCTTTTTTAAAATATGGAGCCATGGGGATTTTTTTGTTGTTCTTAGATTTGAATATTACATTTTAACAAAAATATGTTAAAATTAATAATAGAAAAATAAATTACTATTGCTAAAATGGGTAAAAATTGACAAAAAAGTAAAATAAATGTGGCCCATTCTGTATCAAAAGTTTATGAACAGATTTTCAATTTTTCAATTCTGATGTGTTGCTACGTTATTAATTTTTGAAATGACCTTCAGATAAGAGATATTTTAATTTTTACAAAAACTAGAGCACTTTATTTTAGTTACACGAAATTCCTTAAAAAAAACAGTGGTTATATTCACATAAGAGGCTGTAAATTTTGTAATAAAACAGTGATTGATAAATCTGTACACTTCTACAATTATACAGAACATACACAAAAAATTTTAGTTAATTATTTTCAAAACTTTCTTAGCAATTGTGCTGGCCCCGTTTGAGTATTTAAAAAAACACACATTTCAAGTAAAACGGGTTTTAACGTATGAAATCTTGCTTAAAGTAAAGGGGCATCTGCTTTGACTAAAACTCTTGTAGTTTTTGTTCTAGTGAATGGAAAATAATGAACATGGTATTTTTATAAAGTTAATAAGATGGCCTATGAAATAAAATCATAAAAAAATTTGTCAATTTTTGGCAAAATTCACAATTTTAGGGTAGTCGGATACCTTAAATACGACTTGTTGTCAGTTAGGCTTTAAATCCCCTAGAATCCTAGGGATTGCGGGAGTGTGCGCAATGCCACTGATTCAATACAGATATAAAAATTGTGTAATATTTCTCCTGAGCTGCATAAGGCTTACATTCCTCTAAGAACATGACATATACCATTTGATCTTGACGTATTTACTTCTAAACTAGCTTTTTTAAGCTCTATTTTGAATTGATCAAAGATTGAATTTCTTCTTAGAGTTTTGGGAGAGTATAACAGCTATATTTAGGCGAATGAATAATTTACAAGGATGAAAAATGAAAAGACAAAAAAGAAAAGCCTACAAACTGAGGTCATAGTCATAAAAGTAAAAATGAAGGATTAATTGCAGATAAAAGAAATTTAAACGTATGTCACGTATAACGTATCACAACAAATGGGCACAGGAAGCCATGAAGTAATCTCTAATTACCTTTTACTACTTTGGAGGTTAGCTTTCAACTTCACTACACACCACAGCATCTAGTTGCACCATGAGTAAGCTTATTTATAAATTTAAATGCTTTTATATTTATTGGTAGCTTCTCAATCTGCTTTAGAAAACTTTCAAAACTACAGTAGAACGTCGTTTATTCGAATCAATTGGGACCGGACACCGTTCGGATACGCGATGGTTCGGATAACCGAAAACCGAATGCGATCCATGAACTATAGGATACTGGACACTATACAAATATTGAAAATCATCACATGCAGGAAACGTACTTGAAGAAAAAGCCAAATAGGTGCAAACTGTCGAAATTTTACTTTGATTGGGGAAAATAATCACTTATTTTTCGCTATACCGTTGTACACCTTCGTTTTTTAGTTGCAAGGTTTCTGGATCTCTTCAACAGCTGTAGTTGAGTAGGACAGCACTCTGGTTGTTGTTTGTACCACTCCATAGCTGTTTCTAACGCAGAAAAGCGTCAGCATTTGATGGACCCTTATTACTTTTGTTGTTGTTGTTGTCCTCGTCTTCATCCATTTCATCATGGACAGGGTTGGATTCTTCTTGCATGGAAGTCACGATCTCGTCATTATTTAGCATTTGAAATCCACAGTCTTCTGCATCGCATGCCATACAGGTTTCTACATCAACAAAACTCAACAAAAGAGCATGTATACACTCCCTCATTTGGAACAAACTGACCTAATACTCAGCGCAGATGTTTACCAAATCACACAACTGAAATTCCCCAAATATCCCTCACCTTGGTTTTTCCCATTACTTTTGACCTCACAGGAAACAAATGTTGAGCAGTGCACTGTTCGAAAATGTATCCGGACTTTGGTACGGACATTTGACGTTTCGAATAATAAACGTTCGGATAAACGACGTTCTACTGTATTACAAATCTATAACAAAAGTCCTTAAACAGTGTTTTTCTGGGGAAAAATTAAATACATATATTTTTAAAATTCTAGGAAGAAGGAACAAAATAGAAATAAAAAGAAAAAAAGTTAGAGAAATAAAAAAAAATTAAAACTATGAAAACGAAAATCTCACGATAAAAAAAAATTAACTATTTTTCATCTCAGCAAAATTTTTTTTTTAATCTTAAGCAGATGGAAAAATACTATATAAAAGCTCAAACTGATTTTTTTCTATTCGTGATTTCAATGATATTGACAGCTTTCCATTTGAATATTAGCATACGGACCATTATTCTGCCTCGAAACTCGCAGCCTTATAGTGAATTCTTATTAAAAATGAAGCGGATCTGAAAAGAGTTGTCTCATTTTTGAAGCATTAAACTTACCATAAAATAGTAATTTTGAGAGCATTTTCTTCAAAATCCACGCATCACTCAAACATGTCAAGTAAGTGGATTTGATATTTTATGAGAAAAACTATAGTTAGACTTTCAGTATTATTGTGTGGCTAATGTAACCAAGCGATTACGCTCACGACCTCGTGGCCGATTTGTAATGAATTCGAACCCTAGGGCGACTGAAAACCCGTTGTATATAGGAGGTTGATGCAAGTTTAATCTATTACGGATCAACGCCCTCCCGTTGGAGGAGTGTGGTGATTTGGAGAGGAGGTAGCCAGCTGAGATATCATCCTCGTCACTTCAGGTCGGCCATCAATAGCCTCGTGTTGCTTTACAGAGAGAAGTGAATAAACATTCTCACTCTCTCATAACGCTGTTTGTTTTATTGCATTTGGGATGAATTCCTAATTTACTTATCACAGGCCCCCCAAAAAGTATTTTCTGCAATGTTAAAAGGTATTTTAGAAAAACTTTAAAAAATGTGATTCAAATGGTTTATTCTAAAAATGTTTTATAATAATTGCAATTTATTGCTCAACGGATCAAATAATATCTTATCATAACAAGAGTCAGTACTTATCAGCGTAATTTTGATGCAGTTTGAAAATTAACAGGCATGAAAATGATCTTATTAAAAGAGCCTGCTTACCATCACTACGGAATAATGAAATCAACCCAGAATACAAGCATATCTTATCTAGACTAATTAATTCTCTAACGAAAATTCTTGGAAAGTTATGGACTGAGGAAGAAAATACGGCAGTCTAATATTTTTCATCTGAATGCAGCACATTTTTCCTATTTCCCTCTTTAAAAAGATATCCACGACATATTTAATATTCATCAGAGGCTGGAGACTTAATGAATGTTTTAACGTGTTTTTAGCCTCTCATGATTTGTTTTGTGTATAGTAATGTCAACTAATTTAAATACTAGATAAACAGAGAAAGAAGAAAGCTGTTCACGAGCTAAAATTATTTGATTATACGGCTTATTACTTTCCATTTGCATATATTTATTACGGAATGCTAACGAAGAATAGAATTCGGCTCCTTTTGTTTTCTCAATATATTATTATTGTTTTAACCACTTAACTGCAGAGGAAATGTTACGAAATTCCTCCCCTTCCCCCAGTGCCACCTTTTTTCCCACAGGCGCGCGTTGTTACGCGGTTTATTGGGGGAAAAGAGAAGGCTTGTTTTTTTTCTCACCAAAAAATTGTTTACTTTCCTTTTAAAAAAGAAATAAAATAAAATAATGGAGTATAAAACAATAAAATGAAAATAAAAAAAATTATAATATCTAGAGTTAGAATAAAATTAAAAAAAAATTATACCTTTTTTATTTGTTCTGTGATATATTCTAAAACATGGTTATAAACACATAAACCAGTATTACATTCAGTGCATTCGAACAAAAAATTAAAAAGCTCCTAGTACACACGGTAAGCGAAAATGACACCAAATGGAGAATAGAAAAGAGCACACTCAAACGGAAAAAAAAAAACAATAACTGCTTAGCTATGAATTTTAATTTTTCCGGGAATATACCCTTTCAAATTCCTTCCCCATCTCTTCTCCAAAATAAGTAAATTCTTTAGAAACACTGTAAAAGTTATTTTATTGTATTCCAAAGCCATGGGACTAGTTTTAAATAGAGCAGCACAATACAAAAAGTCCTCCTTTGGAAAGACGAGTACACACGTCCGGGGCACAAAAGACATAGGCTCAGCAGGACATGTACACACGTCCGGGATACAAAAGACACAGGCTCAGCAGGGCGTGTATACACGTCCGGGATACAAAAGTCACAGGCTCAGCAGGGCGTGTATACACGTCCGGAATACAAAAGACACAGGCTCAGCAGGGCGTGTATACACGTCCGGAATACAAAAGACACAGGCTCAGCAGGACGTGTATACACGCCCACAAGGTTAAATCATAGATTTGATTCCGATACGACTCAAGATGGCGGCTTAAAAGTTATAATCAGATATTTTTCTGTTTCATTAGTGTTTAAATAATATTTATTATTTTTTAAAACTATGTTTCAGTATTGTAAACAAAGTAAATACAAAACTTTCTACATATATGAGATAGGGCTTAATAACGTCTCAGTATAAAGCAAAACGAGGGCTACTGGTAACGGACCTGGTAATTTCGAGCATCGGTCAAATAGAGAGGACGACACCGGCAACCATTTTTATAGCTACCACACGACGCCAACGGGAGGACTTTGAACCTGGAAGGATTTAACGCGCAACTTTTTGTGACATTAGAATTTGAATTCATGACGAGCTGATCACGAGTCTGTGGACCTAACCACTAGGCTACTGCGGCCATTCGACTTAGAGGAGGATATTACATAATTGTTTTTCAGTATAATTTTTATAAAAGTTCTTTTTTATTCAACTTGTGCATAAATTTTTTAAAAATTGTAACAAGGATTACTTTGAAAATATTACAGCAAGGATATTGAAATATTGAGATTAAATCAACAAAACATTTTTAGCACAGTAAAATTGAAGTTTTTGACAAAAAAATCAATGTAATAAAATTTGGTATTATAAATGATTAAATATTTTTCAAAAATATGCTTATTATAATTCTAGTTTTTGAAAAGAAAATTATAAGAAGAATAAGAAAACGCTTAAGTGTTATACAAAGAAGGTCTATGAATTGACAAAGAAGGTAACAAACGGCAGATTTAGATCATAAAATTATAATATTTTAAGCAGAAACTAGACTTGTTACGATACACCAAAAAGCAATATTACACATACACTGGTGTCCAAAAGTTAAGTATAATTGATAATTATGTGAATAAAGAAGGAACTGTAAATCAGAATGGCGGGAAACGTGATATGCGAGTGTAAAATGGTTATAAAATAAGGAAGCAAATCAAAAGAATGATAATAATTAATTTTATTATCCAAAGTAGCAGTTTGAAATAAAACTGAACATAGCAAGGACTCACACTTTAAAGAAAAAATGAAAGAAAACATTAAATAAAATATTGATGCTGCAGTTTAATAAGGCGTGTGGTCACCTCTGACAGCCAGGCACGCTGCACAGCGATTTACCATACTTGCTATGAGATGATGAATGAGTTGTGGGCTCAAACGATTCAAAGCTTCTTGGAAAGCTCTCTTCAGTTCTGTAACAATGCTTGGTGGGTGCGAAAGGGCTGCAATTTGTCTCCCGAGCATATCCCATACATGCTCGATAGGATTTAAATCAGGGGAGTTCGCAGGCCACGACATGCGCTGGAGGTTTTCCGTTTCAAGGAAGT
Source organism: Trichonephila clavata (assembly GCA_019973975.1). Classification (NCBI taxonomy): domain Eukaryota; kingdom Metazoa; phylum Arthropoda; class Arachnida; order Araneae; family Nephilidae; genus Trichonephila; species Trichonephila clavata. Next base: position 75,373 of record BMAO01037057.1, read on the forward strand.
CATCAATCAGCACCGCTCGGTGACATGGCGCATTATCATCCATGAATATGAAGTCAGAACCGACAGCACCTCGAAACAAGTGAACATAAGGCTCAAGAACTTTGTCTCTGTATCTTTGAGCAGTCACAGACCCCGTGTCAAAGAAATGGAGGTCTGTGCGGCCGTCCATCATGATGCCTGCCCATACAATTACTCCCCTTGATGGAAAATGATGTCTTTCCGTTATGTTTCTTGGTTCAAAACGTGTTCCACGTTCTCTCCATATCGTTACCCGCCGAGAATCACTACTCAGACTAAACCGGGACTCGTCACTGAACATCACATTGACCCACTCTCCCACACTCCAATGTTGATATTTCAAATTCCAGTTCAAACAAGCACGTTTATGCACAGTCGTGAGAGGAATGCAAACTGCTGGTCTTCTGGCATATAGCCCAGCATGATTGAGTCTCCTGTAAACAGTTTGTCTCGAAATTCGTATTCCTGTGGCGACTGTGAGCGCCGAACCCCGTGCTCTGGCAGTACTGCCCCTCTGACGTCGCGCACTTATTGCCAGATATTGGTCTTGGCGAGGGGTTGTAACTCTTGGTCGACCTGATACTGGTTGTCGGGTAACATTTCCCGTTCTTTGAAACCTCTGCCACAGTCTTGAGATCACAGACTGGTCCCCATACAGAATTCGAGACACTTCGGTTTGTGATCGTGAGGATTCCAGCATTCCAACGATTTTTTCTTTCGTAAACATGTCCAATTGGCTTCTTTGTGCCATCATTCACATTGTTTGAAGGTTAACAACGTTTCTTCGCACAGCAGTTATACGAAACTTGTCTGAACTGCCTATGCTGCGGAAATCGGTTTCTCCGCGTTCCGACATGCGCCGGTGTTTCGCGCAGGACGTAGTCGACTGAAAAGTTTTGCATAAACCCAATGTTTTTTCTTCACCCAATTAATATCCGCAAGAAATTTGGAATAATTTTAGGAATATTTACTCCATGTTTTTCGCATTTTACGATTTATGCTTAACTTTTGGACACCAGTGTATAAATATGGAATGCTCAATGAGACGAAATAAAAAATTCTTATTCTCAAGTATTACTTTTTTTGAATAATAACATTTTCTGTTTCTTTTTTTCATTTAGTGCTTTATCGTAATAACTCTAAATGTAATGAGAATTTAATGAACATATTTATAATTAGAATTACATTCGTTTTAGCCACTTCACATTTTATCCATTATTCCACTTTGCTTTCACTGATATAATTAGCATGATTATTTCTGTAATTGTATTAAAAACTTATATCACAGCAGATAAAAGTATTTCATGAAAAATTGAATTCCTATAATTTTTTAAGTGATACTTGATATAAAACTAATTAAAAGCAATTAATTTAAAGATAAGAGACCGCCTTTTGTTATTAATAAGGAATTAACTAATGTGAACTGGTTTTTTAAAAGGCTTTTTTTCATTACTTTTTTATGTGTAACATCTTTCCTCTCGATTGCTGGAGATTTGTGGGAGTTGTTTCGTGAAAAGGGATGGAAATGCGTAACAGGCAGTTCGGGAAGCGAGTGTTATTCAGTGAAGTTCTGTTTCTTCTCCTTCATTCGGGAGGGGCTCCGCCCCCATCCCCCACCCCTGCGATCTAGGCCGTGGGATCTTTGTTTTTGTTTTTCTCACTTTAGGATCAGAGAAGAAGCCTTTAGGCAGAGACGTGGTTAGACAATGACGAACGTGTTTCGATACCTGACTTCGATTGCTGCGTAAAATTTAAACGACCGGGCCACAGAGCAGCTGGTGTTGCGATCTATCGTAAACAGAACAACTCACATGTTGTGGCTCGACATATGGATATTACTTATCGTCAAACAAGAGGACTGGGTATTGTTAGTAAAGATATTAGAGACATATGTGCGGCAGAATGCTTATTTGAAAATGGGCAAACAGTGATTTCGGTGGTCGTATACATTTCTCCGAATCAAACGGTTAAAAAAATTAAAGATTTCCTGCATTTTGTACTTTTACCATATACCGAAGGTGGTTCTGCTCTTTTTTTAAAAAAAACTATCACTCCTTTCCCATGATTTTGAGTGGTGATTTTAAAGTTAACTTCAGTTTGCTAGAAGCCGAGCCACTCATAGCTTTTTTGAATGATGAACTCAAGCTCGAAATGAACACAAATCAAAATGTTTCGACAACTAACAGTGGTACTGTTATTGACGCTATTTTTCAACGGTTTTTAAATACTTTGAAAACACAAGTATATGTGTCATATTTTAGTTATCATAAATTATCATTACCGCTCTTCAACAAAGTGAACAAGAATAATTATTTTTGATAAAAAAAATTGCATTACTCCTTGTGTTAATTAAATAAAATTTTCATTAAAGATATAATTATTCCATAGAAAATTATTTCCAATCATACTCGATTCATTTTTTTCAGGATTTAAGTTGCTATTGCGAATTTACCACGATAACATGTCAGATGTTACACATCGTATGCGACTACTGTAAGGCTCGTTTCTTTTTTCTTTTTTATTTACTCCTTCTATAGTTCTACAATTAACTATTCACTCATGAAATGGGATTCTTTTTGATTATATCTTTTATGAAAAAATATTATATGATTCAATAATAAATTTAGAAGATTATTTTAAGACTTTCCCTATAGAATGGAATCATTTCTCTTTTTATAGAAATGAGGTTTCAAATTCTTTTATTTCACTAATGAAGAGCCATATTTTCTATCTTCAAATTTCTATAAAAAGCTCATTTGTTTTATAAGAACTTATTACAATTTGTGGTCAAATGATTTATATTTTGTAATGTTTTATATACATAGAAGCGTTTTTAAAAATGTTTTATAATTAGTTTGAAATAAATGATTACGATTTCTCTCTTAATAATTAGGGTTTGCAGCCCCGGGATCCCGAAATCCCGGTGGTTTTTTCCAATCCCGGGATTAAAATAACTAATCCCGGAAATTTTTTTTGTCTGAATATTACAATTTGAAATTTTTTTTCAAAGTATTGTGAATCTGGTATTACATTTAATGTATCCTATTTACTTTTTTTTTGTACTTTGGCATTTAATGTCAGTTTTCTTACGTGTTGAACCTTGAAGGGTTCGAGGTGGGTGTCTATGTTAAACTTTGAAATTTGATATGTTTTCTCTTATTTTCTTCTATAACTTTCTTCCCTTCGCGAGTGGGGTCGGAAAACGGACATTTCTCCCACCCTCAGGATGTCCGGTGTCAGCTAACTTGGACAGAGGCAATTAGAATTTTTGGAAGATATCTAGTAAGGTTTTCAGCCCCGGGATCCCGAAATTCCGGGAATAAAATAACTAATACCGGGATTTAATTTTTGTCTGAATTATATTTAAAAAATTTTTTCTCATAAAAATTTTCTAAGAATTTAATTTTTCAAAAATTTATATTTTGTTCATGAAATATGTACTTAGAATATTTTGTACAATTATTAGTGTTATTGGTAAAAAAAATATATGCACAGCTCTCATTTCTCGTACGGAAGAACGTCGCACAGATCTAAGTGGCTCACTGCAATGCTTACACAATAATATAAGCAATATCTCAAGAATAGATTTTATCACATTTCCTTCTTCAATTAAATGTTTTTAATTAATAATGAACCTGCTTGGAAGACTTGAGACACTTCAAATCCAATTGCATTACTAACACTGCAATAACTGGATCAATTTATACATACAAAAACCATTAAGTGTAGCAGAATAACTAAACAAAGAAATCAAAGAGTTATCAATGCAGTCTATTAGATTTGAGACACTGTCATCAAAAATTCAAAAAGGAATGTCCTTTTTTGAAAATGGAGGGAGACATGGTGACTACCTAAAAAGAACATACTCCTATTTAATGCCGATAATGCCTACTGGTAAAGAATTCGAACGTGCATGTTTTCTACGGCAGTACAATTTGTAACAAAAATAAGAAGCCGTTCCAACGATGAAACGCTGGAGGAGCTGTGCTTTTATAAGCTTAATTTACAGCAACACAAGAAGTGAAGAAATGCTTTTTTTTTAAAAATTTCATTATGTACTGTTTTTATTTGTATTTTATAATGAATAAATTTTTTATTTGTTTCATTAAAATAATATTAAATAAATTTTTAATTATTTTTTTCCGTTTTATTATGCGAGTTCAACTATGCTAATATGTAAGTATTTTTAATAAATAGTCCAATCCTAATCCCGGGACCATCCCGGGATTGAAAATATGACACGGGATTGCAAAGCCTATTAATAATAAAATTAACTACAAAATCAATTTGAAATTTTCTAACATTTATTTCTTTTTAGAATCCTTTATTTTAAAGACAATCTTTAAACAAAATTTCGCTTACGGAAAAAATTTTGTTCATAGAGAAATAAATCAGCATTTAAAAAATTTGAAATATGAGTGTGTCATAAATTATATTTAAAGGCTAATAAATTAAATTTTACTTAGCTGAAGTTGATTAAATATGTAATACTAAAACACACAAAAAATTAATTTCAAAATATTCAACGTTTTTAAATTCTAAGTACCGTATATTCGCACCGACGAATAACGTGCACCTGTACTTTCAAGCTGAATTTTGTAATTTTAAGTATGTTATCCGTATAAAACGGATCTTATTTTTAAAAAAAAAAAACCCTGAAATATAGATGTGCAATGTTCTAACAATCTGAAGCGTTGAAATAGTCTTTGAGTAGTTAATTAAGGCATGGTATAAAATTAAAACTGACTTAACTCATAAGTCATTTAAAAAGGTGTAGTATATCTAACAAGTAAAATGGAACGGATGACGAGATTATTTGCTTATGAATCAGAGTAAAGAAGCTGGTGGATGAAACAGAATGTGATTATATGACTGAAGATATAGGGTATTGCCGAAGTCGACCGACAAATTTAGAGGGGTGATAGTAGGCAGCATGTGGAGAACAAATTACCATAGAACATGGTTTTGCAAAACCACGTTTAGTCGGTGAAAATCATGATAATAGTAGCCATCGGGAGGTTGGTGAGCCAGACGAGGGGAATTGGCCAAACGAATGCGAAAATCTGGAGAGTTCTTGTAGAGTTGAAAAAATCTGCACGTATGCAAATTTCTCTCTCGCCTGGGAAGACTTAATAGTGGTGAGTAAGCTGTTACAGGTAGGCGTTATGTAAGTGAAGGAATATTAACATCTAACTGTTCAGCTATACGAGGGAGTTTGGCGGCAGACCTCGTAATTTTGATCCATGGTCAAGTGACGAGGCCAACACCTGAGATGACACCCTCTCTCCTAAGTACCACACCAACGGCAGAACGTTTGAGCTCTAGACAGATTTAACGTGCATTGCTCCTCTACATGGCGGGTTTTCAGTCGTACTGGGCTCGAACTCATGACATGCCTGCCAAGAGTCCATTACCTTTACCACTAGGCTACTGCGGCCGCAGGCGTTGCACACAAAGAGCGGTTGTTAAACTATATTTGGTAACAATGTTGGATTGCACGAATGAGGAATATGGGGATATGAAAACTCATGTACGGCTGATTGAACGGATGTACGGATTGTTTTACATCCATGTACGGATAGAAAGCGTTCGATTATCCGTCGTCCGTCGGTGTCAGCTGTGCTATGACCTGTGCGGTCACAACTTCGAACGATTCATGTGACAATTATTTGTCGTTGCATTTCTGGCATCCAGCTGTGATGCATGGTTCGTCTTGTAAACATGCTTTCATCTAATATATGTATTTCTTACCTCTTGTTTTCCCTTTTCTTTCCACTCGACATTACAAATTACTGCAACTAAACATGGTTTGTGACCTCATGTGTGTTCTATGATGATTGATACTGCCTATCATTTATCTGAATTTGTCTGTCGAATTTGGCAACACCCTGTATAACGGAAGGCGAATATGATTATTTTGTTTCATGTTATCTTGAAATGAAAGTTCATAATATAAAGCATTTTTTTTAAAATAAACAGCATTTAGTTTCATGTAGAAGTCTATTTTTTACGATTTTTTTTTAAATCTGTCATTTTTATATTCGGCATATAACTAACTCTAAACCGTAAATTTTGGTCTTAATTTTTGGGTTAAAAGTACGCTTATACACCGGATTATGCGGTACTATTAAGTAATTGTTGAGTTATAGTAAAGAATCGTTATAGCCAACAGCCATTATTTAAATGAAATGTTTCTTACGAAAACATATTAATTAAATCAAAACAAATAATCATTTTAGTCGTATCGGAAATTTAACTGTAGCTTCGATTTTATTATGTTCCCCTATCAAAATCTTCGTTATTTCCCTTTTAATTAAAATTAAACTTTTGAAAAGAGCGAAGTTGTATAAAGTTAAATTAACATTTATTTATCTGATGAGGATGCTTTAGATAAATAAGCTAGCAGGAAGATCATAGGAAAGTCAGAAAACTTGGTAAATATTATCTGTATTTAAGGAATTCCTGCATAATGCTTCGGCGGCTTCGGAAATTGTATTAATCAATAGAAAGGAAGGCGTGAAATATCTTTCTACTTCTGCAGAAATATGACTTTGTGTTTGAGATATAGTTACGGAGAAATAATAGCTTTTCTGTTCTGTGGGGTTAGTATAGACAATGTTTATTTTCCTGGCTAAATTCTATTGGGAATTCTTGACAAAGAGAAATGTTAGTTATAATGTTAGACCAACATCACATAGGCACATTTAATTTTTCTCTTAGAGCTAAAATTAAATTAGAATAAAAATTCAGAAGTAAAATAGTTATTTTTCAATAACTTACACGCTTTTGATTTATTTTTTAAAATAGTTTTTTTGTTCGTAATCCTTTTTTTTTCTTTAAAAGTTTCGAGCTTCTCCAAATTTTATTTGTTTTTTTAATTAAACTTTTTTTTCTTAAAAGTAAAATAATTAAATAAAAGCAAATATTGTAGCATAAATAAAAGTGAAGGGAAAATAATTCAAGGGTGTGGATGAAATTCATAATATAGTTTTGTTGTTGTTGACTTATTACACCTATCCTCAAACTAGGCTAGATACATAAGCCTTAGAATCCTCAGAAAATCATAAACAAGAAGGGAATTCGAGTACATGTTCTTCTGGTCAAGACCGGTACAGTTCAACAGATGTTCCGGAGTGGCCAGCTCTGAGTTACAATTGGTACAGATCGAATAGTTTTTTTTGTCCATTTACAAAGGAGAGGTATTTTATGTCTCCACTTGCAAGTCTGCAAAGGGTGGAATGGACGACTATCCGCCTTGATGGTAAGGGTACCACCTGGGGCCTAACTGTTATACCAGAGATGAGTCGGGGGAATTTTCAATAGCTGCCGGCTTGAGATTTTTATTTTGGATCATATCTCAGAGAATGTCAGTGTGTTACTTAACACTGGAACTTCAGTGGCGCCTTCCTTGGCCAAAAGATCTGCTATTTCATTGCCATACAGCAAGGGTGGCCAACCTTTTTGAGAAGAGTGCCACTATCTGATAAAAAAAATATGTGTACTACTTCAAACTTTTCCAACGCACAAAAAAAGGTGAATAAAATGTTATTTACAGTCTTATTATGGAGTTTTTACGCAAAGAGCACATATTTTATGTGTCTAACAAGCAGTGGAGATTTAAAAATAAAATAATAAATAAGACTTAAGTACGAACTTAAGTTTTATTAAAATTTTTGTTGTTGTTTCAATCAATTATATTAGGTATAAAATAAAAATGAGTAACCAGAAAAATTTAATTCTAAATAATTATTAAACAGTTAGCACTTTCTTAAAGGATTTTTCAATTCGTAGATTTTTTAATGAGTATTCAATTTGTAGATTTCTTGCATTAGAATTAGTTATCGAAGATGCTACAA